>VYZW01002628.1:51553-80324 GCA_013401315.1 Balaeniceps rex | reverse complement strand
CAGAAATGCACTTTTATCACACTGGCTTTTAAAAGAAAAGTTCAGTTCTGAAAGGGGGGAGAAATCACATCATCAGAAAATGACTTTGGATAGTCCTGTATATGAATTATTCATGTTCTATTTTATAGTCCCCTTTATTCTCCAAGAAATATCAAATGATTCAGCAAGCCTATGATTTTCTGTGTAATCAGATGTCTGACACTATACTCAGGACTGATTATGGGCCAAAAGAGAAAGAACTTCTTTATGTGAGCTAACTGCAAAGACTCTTGACGAATCCCACTCAGTTGCATGTCTTCATGTAATAAGATGTTCAAATGCAACTTAATTATATTAGTGAGAATGGAAAATTCCATCTAATGATTTATAGCCTGACCACTAAGACATCAAGAAAGTAGCCTGGCTGATATTTCCACCAGAACTATTATGTACAAAATGAACTATAGCTTTCAATTTTTTTTTTTTGAAAAAAAATAGATACTGACTCCCTATTTTCTTTCTTTCTTTCAAATCTATTAATATAGCGATCATAGCCTATGGTTTCTTTTTGCAATATGTTTCACACATCATCACTATTTGTCATCAAGGATAAGGATCTACACACACGCCTTATATACACACATTTAAATATACAACGGTTAGGTTATCCTTCTAACAATTCAGAAAAAACAATCTAGACAGCTTTCTGTTTCATTTGATTACCATCATCTCACCTGCTGAGGGTCCCATTAAGTGATGTTTTACAAATCCATCAGTAATACAAAAAGACAGAAAAATACAGCATATTTGTCCAGAACAACACAGAAAATCTGTAGCATGGCCTATATAGCTATATAGATCTCTATCTGGTCTATATAGCCAACACTGAGCCAGGATCTTCCAAACCCCTCGTCTTCAGATCATTCTTTCTCTCTCATTTTGGTGGTTACAAGAACCCTTATTACCACATCTGCCAGTACTTGGTACAAATTCTTTATTTCTGTTAGTAACAAGTTATAAGTAATAGTAGGCCTTAGCCACCTGAGGAAGAATTGTTATTCTTACCAACAGAGGCATAAAATCAGCTATAAACTATAATTCTTTCCATGGAATTTCTTTTTTCTGTGCCACACAGGAAGGTTTTTGAATAACAAAAGCAAAATGAAACAGCACCCCCATGTCAGAATAAGAAGAAAGTTCCAAGTTACAGCTCAAGTAATCTAAAGCTCACCATGGTCAAGGAAGGATGTTCTGCTCCAGCCCAGCTCTCACTATACACTTCTATCTGTTTTCCTTACACCTGATCAAGCAGCAGCCAGCTGAACCCCATCACCATTTTGATAACAGCATGATTTTATATTAGCTCAGCTGTAACATGAAGCTGTAACCTTGAGTATGTCTACACAGGAAGTTAGACTAGTAAACCTGCATAATCAGCTTAAAATTCATGATCTAGGTTTTACAAAAATAAAAATATGTCCTCAAGTAAGCAGGGTGCTTTTCTAATGCTGATGTTTAAATTAACATTTTTACATGGTGTAACTTCTGGGATAGGTGTGACAGATCATGCACATTTTGAAATCCCACTGACAAAAAAATATACCTCCCTTTGATCTGATTTTAAGTCATATAACAATATTTGTAATTTCCTATATCTTATGTAAGATAAAACAGTAATATAAGGACCTAGCTATATTTGAAAAATAGTAAATAACTACAAGCAATGACAGGTTACTGCAAGGAAAAAAACTGTCCAGTAAGATTATCACCTAGGGTTTCACTGTTGCTGCAGGATCTGCTGCTTACTGAAAATAAATGTTGTGATTAGATAATTTTTTCACATTAGAATTTAAAAAATTAGGCTATAAAATACAAGATTAAATAAAGAAATAAAACATTTTTTAAATTATTGTTAATAAACACATGCTAGTCAATGCTTCAAGGCCTCAATGCAGATTCAATTTGATTTCTTCATTATGGCCTTTATGCACCAGCAATGTGCTTAGGAAAATAAAAAGAATCAAAGTCAGTTAACATTGAATTCCTAACTAGCCCTTAAAATTCGACTAACCCATGAAGCAGGCAGGATTATGGGGGACAACATATGATACATATCTGGACTGACTGAACTAAGCAGATTATACACACACCCACATACGAGGGGTGGAAGAGGAAGACAGGGAATGCAATGTGGCAAGAGCAAGCCTTGATACACCAGACTCGACTGTGCATATCTCAGCTGTAGCTTGCTTGTTTTGCATCTAAGGCACTACTCCAGGAATGAGAAGAGCAGGAAAACAAGCCACTCTAAGAATAAAAGCCAACCCATACACATAATAAATATTGTATGTTCATTTTTGACTCTGCACCTTTTTCCTGTTCAGTGGCTGAGCTGCACACAGCAGCTACTCTAAGACCATCCTAAATTGCAAAGCCTCTACTGCAGGCAGAGTAAAGCGTGTAAGGAACTAAAATACAGTCAAAAGCAATCTTTTCCTTGCTTAACTTGCACAGTTGGTACAACAGTTGTGTTGCGTTAGTTACTGATTCATTGTTGGCTGGAGGGCATCATGGTCTTGGGTAAAGCTGACTGAACAACAAACAAGTATGCTGTAGAACAAAAGTTCGCATCAGTGGCTGGTAAGTGTGCCTGACAGCACTAATTGCCTTTCAGTAGTTTGTTATAGATGAAGAGGATGCAGAGCATAGCATCATTATAGCATCATCAGTTCTGAGCAAAACAAACAAATGATTAAATAAGTTACTAGTGGCAATTGTAAAGAAGAATAATGAAAACTAAGCAGAGAATGAGAAAGAACACAAAATATACATACAGCATGTATTTTCTTTAATCCTTTAAAACAATTACTTCAGTACTAGCTATATTATGTTAATTAATGATACTAGAGCTCACAGCTATGGCATTTCTTGGCAAACTGTATGAAACAGATGTCTGAGCCTGAAGACACTGGCTTCTATTTTTCCCCAAAATAGTGAGCTGTTAGCATTCTTTCTGCTGCTAACATATTGAAATCTGCTGCCATTTTCTCTCCTGTTGTCTCAATGTTAAATCAGAAAATACATTGTTGGTTGGGTGAGAGGGGGTAGATGTATTAGTCCAAACTGAGAAAAGAAAAAAAATTAATAGAGACATGAATAGACTGCCTTTCACAGCATTGCTGCCACCCAAGGAATATTATACTGGGGGAGAGGTTGCTGGAAGTATTTTCAGGAACTGATGAGGAAAAAAGGATAGTGAGTGAAAGTGCGTATAATAGGGTTAGGAATACCTCAGAAGGGATGTTCTGTTCCATGTTTTGTTAGTTTCTTTTGTTACTGCTAAAGCTACTTGGAAATTGAAAGCCTGGAATTGAAAGCCTGCCAAAATTTTGATATGGCAAAGATTTCACTTGGGAGTATCCTAAAGAAATTTTTGACTTTCTTTCCAAACAATTCTGATTTCCACCTCACATTTTTATTTATGAAAATACTTAAGAAAATTGTATTTTCTAGAAATCCATTCTGTTTATTGAGACTTGGTAAATGTGAAAAAGCAAAATACAACAATTGTAATTTGCATATCAGATCTAATAACGATAAGTCCTTGATTTTATTCTGAAGAAAGAATTTGCAAAATACTTTGCAAACTGGGCTCTCATTATATATTCCCAATCAATTTTTATCCTGCTTTTCCAGATAGAATAAAGAGTATCTGGTTGGTAAGCCCTTACCTCTCCATGAGTTACCACAGAAAGGGCATGCATAACACTGCCTTCTTGTTATTGAAATGATATTCTTAAATGTGTTTAAGGAGGACCTTTTTAGGTGTGTCTCAAAAATCCACTGTCAGACAAGCGACGATATAGATCACTATGTCCCAGAATACGTCATCAACCTGCTAGAAAAGCCAAATAAACAAAATATGTCAGCAAAACAAGACTTGTCTGTAGTACTGAAGAGATGCTCTCAACTATGTTGGCCAAAAAGAAATGTTTGTGTGCTGGTTTTGGCTGTGATAGAGTTAATTTTCTTCATAGTAGCTGGTATAGTACCGTGTTTTGGATCTGTGCTGAAAAGTGTTGATAATACAGAGGTGTTTTCGTTCCTGCTGAGCAGTGCTTACACAGAGTCAAGGCCTTTTCTGCTTCTCACCCCACCCCACCAGCGAGTAGGCTGGGGGTGCACAAGAAGCTGGGAGGGGACACAGCTGGGACAGCTGACCCCAACTGACCCAAGGGATATTCCATACCATATGACGTCATGCTCAGCATATAAAGCTGGGAGAAGAAGAAGGAAGAGGAGGATGTTCGGAGCGATGGCATTTGTCTTCCCAAGTAACCATTACACGTGATGGAGCCCCGCTTTCCTGGAGATGGCTGAACACCTGCCTGCCGATGGGAAGTAGTGAATGAATTCCTTGTTGTGCTTTGCTTGCGTGCGCGGCTTTTGCTTTGCCTATTAAACTGTCTTTACCTCAGCCCATGAGTTTTCTCACTTTTACCCTTCTGATTCTCTCCCCCATCCCACTGTGAGGGGAGTGAGCGAGCAGCTGTGTGGTGCTTAGTCGCTGTCCGGCGTTAAATCACAACAGTTTGTTTTTAAAACTCTGCAAACTTGACATGCCAGATTTATAACACTAAACTGTTTAGAACCATGCTGTATTGTTTTAGCTTAGATCTGCCTTACTGTTCTTTACAAGGCAGAGAAATATTTGCAAGGAGAAATAATTCCAGTTACAGAATATGCCAGGCAGTGATCACTTGGAAAAACTAAAGCCAACTTCTCTGTTTTGTAGAACTTCGGCAAAACTGTTCAATGATACTGCATTCAGTTCTGGGAATTTTGAATTAGAAGGCTAAAGAAAGATATAATGAACTCAGAGAAGAGTAAGAAAGGAGCTGGCAGAGAAAGGGGAAAAAATAAAATGAAAAAATTCAACAAGTCTTTTGGTGAACAATGGAGGGAGGCCTAAAAAGGTGGGTTATCTGATAAGTTTCTTCACATGTTTGAGTGGTATAGTTAATGAGCAGGGCTATTTAACATTGGAAATTGCATAATTCAGAGTAATCCGGTGAACTTTATAAATCCCAAAAGAGGCAAGAGATTAAAGAAGAAAAAAAAAATCTAGTGGTCAAATCCTCCAAGGACAGCTGACTTCAATCGCAAAAACCTGTTTCTAGGTAATGCATAAGGCTAGAATGCAGCAGCTCTGGACTCACTTATCAGGTCTGTTATATGTCTTATCAGCAAGCCCAGGAGCAGCTCATCTCTCTTTGCTTCAGTTGTGCTTTACTAAAATGGGGATATTGGTACGGTCACTTTCTCAATCTTTGTTTTATCTATTTAAACTGTAAACCCTTCAGGGGAAAAATTACTTCATGCTATGTGTTCATGGAGTACCCTTGCACAGTGGGATCTTAATTTCAGTTGAGCTCTCCAATTGCTGCCATAATACAAATAATAAATGATAATGTATTAAGACCACCAAAGAACAGCCCTCCAGTTTAATAAATGTAAATCCTCACTTGAGATAGTTAAATCTACTCTGGACTTAGAAATAGAAAATATATTTCAGGAAATAATCCTGTACCAGTAGGGGCATTGCTGACCTATTTTTATCTCTAGCTCCATGAATCACGGAAGTTAAAATGGACGTATTACAGTATCAAATGTCTATTTTGAATGATATAATAGAAGGAGAAATCTTTTGAAGTTCCTTTTCTTTCAGGCACAGCACTCTACATATTAAGCACAATGTAAGGTGCTTATCTTTGAAATATGGAATAAAAGCTGTTGACCTTTTAAACATAAAATCTTGGTGAGCTTTGGTATGGCTTGGTCTAATTATATTATAATGGATAGAAGGTAATCTCTTATGTATGCTGTCTAGACACATCATCTCTTATCGGAAATCTCAGGAAAAAATTGGACCTATAGCAAAGCAGTGATGTAGCAATCTTTGTTGAAAGACTAGGATACCATGGCTTCACAACAGAAAACAAGAGATGCATGACATTGCTAAGCAACGCTATGAGCTAGTGAGGTTTTCTCTGGCTTCATATGGTGTGGTAGTTAAGGAAGTAAGAGCAAGAAAAGAAAGACAAAAACAACCAAATGAACTGAAGAGTGTAAGAAAGAAAGCAAAAGAACGAATGGGAAAGCAGGAAAAATAAGTGTGAATTAATAAAGTAATTGTAGCATATAAAAACTGCTATTCTAGGAAAGTCACAACATTATAATTTACTAATTAAGAAGTAATAAAAATCAATATGTTTACGAATGGATTTCTGCAGCTAAACTTTCATCATATTTTCTTTTAAAGTGTATAATCACATATAGATTGGAAAATGCTTCTTAAAGTAAACTACGCTTTAAAGGAAATCACCATTTGTTAAAGCTCTTCTGCAGGTAGGCTAGAGAATGTTTGAAAACTAAACAAGTGGGCTCAAAAGTGATTGACAGAAGGTTTAAGTGTTTCAAAGAATAGAACAATCTGATAAATGGTAAAAATGTTCTCTTCAACAGCTTGACACTCTAGAAAGCAGAGCTGTTCATTTGTCTCCATCTTTTCTCTTTGTAAGGTTAATTTTCGGATGATGATAACAGGTTTGCCTCTATGATTAGACACTCCCATGTTTTCTTCTTTTTTAATAGAAATATTCACTACTGCTCATTTAATCTCCATGCAGCCAGTGCTGTTAAAAGTCTTCCCAACAAAAAAACCCAGCAGATAACTTTTGAAAGTATGGCTTGAATTGTTCCTGAATACAATCAATTCCATGCTTACGTGCAAGAGAATCTACTCTAGAACAAAGTTATCATACCAGCATGCTTTCAATCTAATTATAAAAGGGCATAAATTACACTTCCTAAAGTCAGTCTTCCGATTCCCTTCCCCCATTCAGATTATTCTTCAGTTCTTTCTAACTCTTGTGCAACTTTTGTCTTCTGCCAAAGAAATGACATTTGGTAAAAGATTAATGAACAATCCCAATCCATCTCTCATTCAGTGCTGATGAGGTGTATTGTCACCTTGCCTACACACACCTCCTTTCGGGGAAATACCTTCTGACCTTGTTTTTCCTGGATTACTTCCCAGATAAACTAAAGCTATCACACAGACGACAACAGAATTGCTCTCTCTTAACTCCTCGAGGAGAGTACGCGAGATCGTTTGCAACATCTTGATCATATGATGCAAAAGCTGATGTTCAGTATTTCTCAGTGATCTAAAATAGTTAAAAGGACCATCCAAAATAAATCATTTAAGATGTCATTATTACAACCATTAGGTGTCCATAGTCATTGTACCAGTCAAAACAGAGCAACAACTCATTCTCATTTACCATTGGTCCCCCAGTTGACTAACATTTTTCTAAAACTAAACAACTTAGCTATTTAAAAATAAAAATCACAGATTAGAAAACAAAGTATCTATTTGACACAGAATATGAGTCTATGACTTTGTATGCTATTTTAATTCAAGTAAGTCTAAGTTTCTAGTTTCCTACTGTTTTGTAAACATAGGGCAAGAACCACATGACATTAACTCCCTCAAGAAAGAGCATCAAGTACAGACTAAATAAGCCACAATTTCAGTGTCATTATACTGTTTTCTATCTGATTCATTAGCAGGAGCAAAAGTAATCTTGGTAAACAAGCAACAATTATAAGCAGGCTCTGGGCTGCAAACCTGTAAAATAGTACTACTGATGAAGTTGTCACTTCCTGACTATTATTTTTGTGTGGGAAGACTGTTTTTCTCCACAGTTTTCTAAGAATTTTCAGTCTTTAAGTGCCTACAATGAGTAGCTTATTTTGCAGTGTCTGTCAGCCCAGAAGTTGTTTAATTATTCTTTCCATCTTAATGAAAACATGATTCTTATCGTGATGTTAATGGCTAAAAAAATATGTTCTGTTAGACTAAGAACTCTCTACTTGTATATCTGGCATGGTTATTCAGGATTTTAAACACAATGTATTTAGAGAAGCTTTTACTTTCCGGTTAGAATGACCCCCAGTCCTATCCTTTTTTGTGCCATGCTTTTAAATCTCTTCTCTCACTAATACTGAGGGACATCAGGGAGTTATCCTTTAATGAAGTCCAGGAATTACACAAGAAACTTTTGAAATATTTTAGCCGCTTTGTTAAAGGTAGTCTCTTCAGTTTGGGGAATGAGAAGTGTTTTTCGACCACAAGAGGGAGCTCATATTGTTCTGTTATGTGCAACAGCAATGTGTGGAAGCACACAAGATAATTTGCTTTAAATCCACTTGGTATAGAAATGAGAAAGGTCATCAGACATATTTTAATAAGCAAGATAAGTACAGATGCAAGTTTGAATTCAAATCAATCTTAATTAAAGACTTTTTCAATGAAACCAGAATTGTTCCAGATTTTGTTCAACAAAAGAAAATGCCGCATTTTTAACTATGTTTTTGATAGTAAAAAGATTTAAGATTTATGCCTGCTACTCTTCTATGAGTAACTCCATAGTTTCAGTGGGACCATTTATGGGATGGCAGATCTCTACCGTGATAAATGATGGCTGCAAAATTCATCCTAGCTCTATACATAATAACAATATACAAATGCTAATGTTCCTAGAACAAATCTCAGGTTCCCCATCAAGCTCTACCATGTGTAAACTGCAGTAGTAGTAACGGAGTTCTTTGAAGGCCTAGAATACTCTTGAGCCTCTTACCATCAAAAGGGAATAATTACCGAAAGAGCAATGTGACGAAAGAAAAGAGCTTGGTCTGAAGACAGAAATCACCAGTTGCTGTGTGTGCAGCCAGTGAAGACCTACTCCAGTGCAGCCCAAAGAAGGATGCTCCGGAGAAAGATGCTGGAAACACAAGAGGTAAATTACATCACCAAAATGTGTCCTCCTCCATGGTTGGACTGTTTTCTGAAGACCATTTTCTAATCTTTAGGCCTGTTGAGTTCTAAATGTCTTGAACTATGAGGCTTTTATCAGTTCCCCTGTTCTCCAAACTCCACAGCTAAAAATTTTTGAGATATTTTCTGGCAGCCAGTCTTCTGTTTTTTTGTTTCTATTTTCATCTCATTACTTGTAGGCCTACACATCTTGACAAACAATCCTGCTCCCTTCTTATTGCTTACCTCTTTGAAATAGTCAAGTCTTGTTCATTTATTCATACACATCCACACACAAATACATACACACACTTGAAGGGCCCTGGAGTTGAGGATGGTTTAAGCTGAATATTATAACTGTGAAGTATCAAGAAACTGATTCAAGCACAAAATTAAGTAGGGAGGGTTTGGGATTTCTTTTGGTGAAAGAAAGTATTTCATAGATGGTTTGAGATGAAAACGTCAAAATTTATTCTGGGATCTCAAGCATTGCTAATACTTCATTGTCAATATTTCCCCATGCAATCTGCATATTTGCATATGTGTTGAGAACAACAGTGCAAATGTGCATCCTTTAGATCAACGTATTTTAGATATTTGCCTGTAAATGCTCCTTTTCATGGCCCTTTCAATCATTATTAGAGTTTTCAACAAGGACTATTTATAAAGAAGAAAAAATCTGAGAGGTATTGTTTTCTGTGCAGATCTCTTTCAATGTTATTTAGACATTTATATATTGGTGTATGCCCTACTTTGAAGAACAGAAAAATAACAAGACTGTGGTCTACTGGGCTGACAGACTTAGCCACAAGTTGTTCCAATATCTCACTAGAACATAACAAAATTGTAATTCCCGAAACATGTATGTAGATCGTTAGTGGTTTAAACTAAGTGGTGTTTATTGATTTTAAAAGACCACTCCTTTCTGCATGTAGCACTTGGCATGTTCACCCACAATCCATTTTACCCCAAATAACTTCCCTGAAGAAAAGTGTACCACCTCCAAATTCATACTATTATCATTACTAAATTAAAAAAATAATTAAAGGCTTGCAGATATATAACTCCATGCAGATAGCATTGACTGCATCTTATTTATGCAGAATGTTTTGCTACATTGCAAATCTGTATGTACTACTTGGTTTTATTGTGATATAAATGCCATTAAACTCCTCAGCATATTTCTCAGTGTTGTGTGCTAATTTACATTTCAATTCTGTTCACGTGTCTTCTCAGTAAACTGCATAAAATCAGATTTGCCTTTGTTTTATTACAATGTAAAATACCATTTGCAGCCTAATAAAAGTGACACATACATGTAAAAAAAAAAAGAAAAAAACCCAAAGAATAAAATAGCATAGAAGCCTCCACTCTCTCCTCACTGCAAATTAAAACAGCAGTTGAGGAGGAAAAAGAAAAGAGAAAAATCTTATTAAGGGTAATGCTATACACATTTATGTAATAAAAGTATGTCTGACCTTTTTGCAGTCCCCAAAATTGCCAGCTACTGTAAGGCTTTCCATAAACTTCCTGCCAAATTGACAGAAAAACTGGCCACTTTCCTACAGTTCACATCTGTGTTCAGTTTGCACGCAGTAAGAAGAACGTAAGACATCAAGAATATTTGATTTGCGCCAATCTGTGACATTATTTCCAATAAGAAAGCTGCTGTATCATGGGAAAGCAATGAAACAGGTGACCAGTACTCTTGATAAGGAATATTTTGTAATAGTAGATCACTTGAATACAGAGCTTACTACTCCATATTTAAGCCAGTTAAGTCACTTCACGGTCTGACACAAACTTTTCCACTGCAGCAACATTAGAGAGAAAGAGCCATCTCTATCTTTTTATTGTCCAGAGGTTTGAATCCCAGTCCAAATGTGGAAAACATTTGCAAAGCTTGGTTTCACTATTAATGAGCATTTAATGACACCAGCAAACCACAACATGAGCTGGCAAAAGAAGCAGCCTTTTCTAAGGAAAGGAACAATACTGCAATAGTCTACTTTGGAGCCTGAACTTTGCAATTTGTGTATGTGTGAGATCTTCATTACAAGACATGATCTTGCAAAAATCCTGATTATTTAATGAATGCATTTGTGTTAGCTCACCAGACCTTTTTCTACAGCTACACAGCAGCAAAGAAGCATCTCAACTCATTCTCTGAGGCTGCCATGATATTCCTCATTTCCTCTGGACACAGCTGCTTAAAACAACCACCACCACCACAGCCTTTTATGCCCTCTCAGAGTCCCAAGTTCAAATCTAACTACTCGAGCAGTTTCGTGACTCCCTCATCCTCAGCACTTCTAGCATTAAATGTGAGCTTATGATCTTGTGCAAGTAAAAATGTTTCCTAAATTTAGGTAACTGCTGACTCGGAACTAAGAATCACAGAATCATAGAATCATTTAGGTTGGAAAAAGACCTTTAAGATCATCAAGTCCAACTGTTAACCTAGCATTGCCAAGTCCACCACTAAACCATATCCCTAAGCACCACATCTACACACCTTTTAAATATCTCCAGGGATGGGGACTCAACCACTTCCCTGGGCAGCCTCTTCCAATACTTGACAACCCTCTCCGTGAAGAAATTTTTCCTAATATCTAACCTAAACCTCCCCTGGCGCAACTTGAGGCCATTGCCTCTTGTCCTATCACTTGCTACTTGGGAGAAGAGACCAACACCCACCTCGCTACAACCTCCTTTCAGGTAGTTGTAGAGGGTCATAAGGTCTCCCCTCAGCCTCCTCTTCTCCAGGCTAAACAACCCCAGGTCCCTCAGCCACTCCTCATAAGATTTGTGCTCTAGACCCTTCACCAGCTTCGTTGCCCTTCTCTGGACATGCTCCAGCACCTCNTAGCATTGCATGGGGTTGTTGTGGCCCAAATGCAGGACCCGACACTTGGCCTTGTTGAGCCTCATACAATTGGCCTCAGCCCATCGATCCAGCCTGTCAACATTCCTCTGTAGAGCCTTCCTACCCTCAAGCAGATCAACACTCCTGCCCAACTGGGTGTCATCTGCAAACTTGCTGAGGGTGCACTCAATCCTCTGGTCCAGATCACTGATGAAGATATTAAACCAAACTGGTCCCAATGCTAAAGCCGTGTTACAAAGATGTAAACTGTCTATACGTGATTCAAAAACCTTCACATAGCCAAAAGAGCCATGTTTAGAACATTTAATGTTTAATGTTTAAAACATTCCTTTAATGTTTTACCTCATGACCTTAACCATTGCTACCTCTACAAACACCATATTTACTCTAAAATATTTTCCCAATCTAACACAGTGCTTGACCAACAGTAATACAAATTTATAGTGTAGAGCTGCACTGCAAACTACTGGCTCTTGATTGTTTTGCATAGCAAAATGCAACCTGATGTTTATTAAGGTCAAAATTGCCAAAGAATTGGCAATTACATTTAAGATATAAAGAATAAAATTGTTGGAAAAACCCCCACACATGAAGCCCTTACCTTCCCTGTTCTACAGACATGCCATTCTGTACCATGTGCAATGTCAAGCCTCTACTCCCAGATCTCTTCGGCAAAGCTGAGAAAGTTGGACTCTTGCTCTTGGGTGTCCTCTGCCACCTGCAGAGATGGACATAAAACAAAAAAAGTACTTGTGATTGTGGGCATTCCACTTGGGGCATCCTAAACAGAACTTCTTATTAAGATGTAGGAAATCACCACTTTCTGAAAAACGAACGTCTTCTTCCATTTACTAAACTGAATCATTTACAATCACTAATTCCATTTGGAGGCTAGCCACCACTACCAATGGTAGTATTTAAATAACAGCACCAAACTTAAAGGTTTATTGTGAGAATTTTTATTATTATTATTTTTAGCAAAGTGGTTGAAATATAAAAGGTGTAACATTAAATTAAAACAACACAAGTCTATCTTGAGACCAGCCTTGAAAATTGAAAACTTGAAAGATTTGTTTCAATGATAATTCCTAGTCTTTTATTCACAAAACTAGAATAGAATATATCCTGTTCTTGTTACACATTCTTAAAAGATATAACAAATGCCAAAGCACTGAATTACAAATAAAGTACTTTCTTGAAAAATGCGGGGTTTGTTATTGCATCAAAAATAAATTAAGGGTAGCTCTTTTCTATGGAAAGTAAAAAAGTGTTTTTCAGTAATTTTCACTGGAAAATAATGCAAACATGACCATAACTGTAAACAAGGGCTTTCATTAAATACTTTTTTTTTTTAAACCTAGTTCTATCTTTAACAGTTTGAGTGTTCTCAAATAAACTTTGACAGAGAACAAAGGGAATGCCCACATTTGCCCTTAATTCAAATGATATCCGTATATTCTCTTTCCCACTATTTTAATGCTATTCCAGGCTAGTGTTTAATTTAGGAGAGAATATCTCATACATGAACGTAGTCAGGATATCACTAAAAGATATACAAGTTTTTCTGTGTGTCTTTAATGGAGAAAATATAAGAAACATAGTTAGGATTTACAGTTTGAGGATTTTATGCACAACATAAATGCTAGGCCACAAATGTTTTCATAGCAGTTTAAATATTCCAAGGGTTTTCCACACCTTGTTTATTTTCCATAAGGTTAGCCTCTAGTGTTATTATTTTGACAAAGATTTTTTTTTTCCTTCCTCTCCACAAAAGAAAAAACAACAACCAATGTCTCTGAAAGAGAAGTGGGAATATCCATTTGTCTTTTGGGGACTCGTAATTAGGCAGAGGATAGAATCAAAGCATGTTAGTGACAGCAAACTTAATGCAGCACACCAAGAAGCCAGACATGAAGAGTCTGCCACACATCTAAAGAAAAGGAAGAGGACAACCACAGTTATTTTACCAGTTAAGGAAATAGAGATTTTTTTCAACGTATATTTGTCCAATACAATGTTCCTGTTCCCACAATAAACCTAATTAACTATCAGGGAAATATGAATCAGCTCATATTTTCTGTGAGCCTCAAATAGACTGCAACACGAAACTGTCTGAACATTAACTTTTTTCCTCTCGGTGGCATACATGTCTACATATCCATGTTCTGTGCCAGTGCTGAAGTACAAGTGGTGTGAAAACAAACAAAATGAGTTAATTTCTGGCTCTGTAGTTTTAGACAGTTTTTAAACGCCATAACAGTATGAGACAAGAGGGGCAGATTGCCATGTTAGGCAGGAAAGCAAATAAGTCTCAGGGGAGTATTTGACAAATATTAATCTTGGTGAATTGGACTACTGAAATGTACTTTTTAAGATGCTATTAGTTGTTTCACTGGAGATTTGCAATTATAACACGGATACTATATTGTACGTAACTAAGTCCATACCTAACAGCTAAAAAAGACTATAACCAATAAATAAAAATACAAATTAAAATTAAAGTGACTCCTGGCATGTGAACAAACAATGTAAAAAAGTAGGCTTTCTAAGCTGGTATAGTAGAAACAGCAGCACCGGCTTCTCAAGACAGCCAGCAAAGTGCTCTGGAGTTACTTGTTCTTAGTATGGGACAGGATCTGTCTCTGTGTTTGTTCATGCTGTAGTCCTCTCTGCTGACATAGCCTGTGAGTTGAATCTAGGGTCGGTATGGCTTCCAGATGTACAGAGGCCCTTCATGGACTAAGGATAAAATGTGAACTTAGCAAAGAATAAAGACATTTTTGAAAAGGTTTCGCTGCATGAGTTTGATTCAATTGCATTCACTCAGACAGGGCTGCTTCACAAAAAGACCGATTGCAAAAAGTGAATCTGAAATTTCTCTTTTCAATATCTACTATGTCAGCTAAATTGTCAGATGTTCAGCTTATACTAATGAGGAGAATAACAGCACTTTAAGGCTTAGGCTAGTAGTGAACACAGTATGAACATAAATACTTCCAAACAAAGTGAAAAGTCATCCTTGCTCCTAAATAAATAAAATACAGCCCTCCCCTCACACATATTCAATTAACAAACTTAGAAGCAATTTAGATTTCTTTACCTTAAAATCTACTTTATTAGTAATCACCATGCCCACTTTTTAAGAATCTTTGTCAGATCTGCCTTTTTTCAGTTTAGCAAACCTCAGCTGAACTTCACATTTCAGATGTTGCCTTGTCTGTCCCTGAAAACAACTTCTAAGGTATTACACACAGTCAACTTCAGCCTGTCTAGTCTGTGATTCCTGAGTCTGTCTCAGGTCCATACTGATAAACATTACATTTTATTTTTCCTGGTCCTCAGGTGGTTTATGTTGACCTAATATAAACCGCAGAAAGGCTCACAAAAACCTCTTCATTTTCCAACTTTTTTCATTTCCTTTTGTACACTAGAATACACAAACATTGGGTTGCAAAGATGTCTGCTCAATGAATTGAATGCTCTTCCTATGATCACCTGAAGGATTATTTGTAAAGCCTCCTCAGTTCATCCCCTTCTGATAAGGATAACGCACTTCTTAAATGGGTAAAATACCTAGCTTCATAAAAATAGCACTCATGTTGATTTTCTACCTCCTATTCATTTCACATTTTGTTTTCAATCTTGTGATGTGAGCGTATAATTTTTTTCTTAGCCTACATTAATCACGCATCAGTAAAATGCAACTACGCCATTTTGCCAGTAGTTACTTCTCTCTACTTCAATTTCTTCAAACACATACAATGAAACAGATCCTACTACACATCAACTAGATTTACTCTCTTCCACCTTTTTTCACATGTTCACAGGCATACAGCTGTTTAGACTTTTTATACCCAGAAAATGCACTGTAAACAACATACTGGGGTCAAAAAGCAATATTTAGAATTTGAATTAAGATGTGTAACATGGGCATTTTTTCCACGCTTGTGGTTTTATCCCTGTCTCTTAAATGTGGTCACTGCAGTCACCTGGAATGGTCTCTGGGCTAGGTTTCATACAGTATGAGCAATGATAAGGAAATACAGCCTACTCCCAATCCACATTCAGTCTACAGCATGGCAGAACCTTAATCTCAAAAGATCATGACTTCAAGGGAAAAAGACTACTACTGACTACCTCAGTTTCCAAATTTGTACTGCTTAAGTGAACTAAGAAATTCTGTTTCTCTAGCACAGAAAAGTATAATTCCAGAAAAGAGCAGAGATTATACAGACAGCAAAAAATAATCAGTCTGCAGAGCCTTCCCCCTCCACCCACCGCCTTTTTCCCTAAGAAGATCCTTTTTGCCTGACAAGAAAGTCTTTGTGTTCATGGGATACAAAGGACATCTCCAAAATTCAGCTCACTCTAGATATTATACCTGCGGATTCATGCGACATGAGTGCTCCAGCTTCCCTACTCCAGGTCTCTGTGACATTGATTATAGTATGGAGAACTAAGCTCTAGAGTAAATTCACGGAGATCAATAGACCTACATAAATATAGCATTAAAGTGGTGTGGGGATAAGCGACAAAAGGACCAAATCTCATATTCTTACTAAATCAACCGTTATGTTTATTTTAATCTAGACATATATAAAATATAGCATATACTGGGTAATTACATATGAGGTTTGATGACAGCTGCCACATTTTTAAGGAAAATGTTTAAATATGATATTAGTGTCAGATGAAGACTATGAAATTTGATGTTCCCATGGTCTTCAGCACATTGAACTTTCATCAAATTACTTCACAGTGCTCTCTGAAAGCTCTGCAGTATTCTGAGCTGCAACAGGAGAGAGGAATTCATAATTAGTAAAACCTCCCCCACACCCACACTTCCTCACAATAATCTCCAGAGCAAGACCCATAAAAAACTTTCAAATGCAAATGTTCTCCAACGGGAAGTCCAAAAAAGATAAAAATGAAGCTAAAGTGGTAGAACAGATTTTTAAGTGACCAAAAAAAAGTTTAAAAAGAACAATTAAAAAAATGTAAAATGAAGTCTTATAAGAATAAAATCTGGACATGATAAAACCAGGTTCAGCCAGCATTGATTAGGAGGAAGCCATCATTGCCATTGAAAGCGTGTATTAAGAAAGGTTGTATCCATTTTGGAAGGACTGTCTGTCTTCACATAGTCCAAGACCAGACACTGAGAAGACCAGTGGGTACACTGAGCTCCTATGACTGCGTGACAACTCCAGGAAAGGCTATAGAAAATTATTCCACTCACCAAAACTCACTGAAAAAAATGAATTCTGGATAATTAGGGTAGAAACAGCAGGTTAAAACTCTCAACATGCTTTCTCTGCGCTTCTCTACTCTTCTTGTTAATAAGCTTAAGAAAGTGTACACTGGAGAGTAGGTATTACCTCAAAGTGAAGCTACTGAATGATGGTTCTAGAGACTTTCAGTCATTTCCCAGGTATGCCACAAAACTTTCGAGTGTCCCTAAGTCAGTCGCTTCATTTCCATTGACTTCAGGTAAAAGCATTTACCTTATCTTGGCTCGCTACTTTATATATAAACTTGACGTACTCCCACTTTCATTTCTTTGCTTTTTCTCTGGTTTGCTGTTTCTAGAACCAAAATTATGGATGGTTCCAATATTGTCCTTTAGGATGTTTTCTAGTAACAAAGTATTATGTACAAACACTTATTGGTATTCTCTGAATAGTGGTGTCACAGTATAATCCAAAGCCCCAGTTGCCACAAAATCCTGTTCTGGTAAGCATTGTACACACCATAGATGGTGTTTAACACACTGTAAAAGGTCAGCAAAAAGGCTATAATAACTCAAAGGATTAACATAAGTTTCTCATATTAACCACAAATACACTAAAAAACCATTATATGGTGCATGTCTTACATATGGGGTGGCACATGCCAGCAAGTGACTGCTCATCTTTACCACTTTCAGAGATATTGTTGATAGGCTTGGCATTAAGTCTACTAAAATTTCCTTTGGAAAACTAATTAGCCAACTTTGCTGGATACGTTATACAAAGTTTACAAGGTTTTGGTTGTTCTAATTTGGGACTTCGCTCTTGTCCATGTTCCACAAGGAGGTTCATCATGTGGAGAGCATACGTGAAACAAGTTGTGTTCTTACCATGACATATCATGATCTTTAGACATTTGCATCACAATTCTGGTTTTAGCTTTATCCTAACACACACGTTTAAAATCAACTGCAATCTTTTCAAACGTAATGTTATTCATGTGTATAATTAGAGGATCAGGTCCCTGGAGTCCTCAATGTGTTTCTCATCAACTTCCACAAGGTTTGGGTTGTTGTTTTTTAAACGATTATATTTTATATGTAATTAAAGATGTAGAGAACACTTTGGAAGAAATCAAACTTTTTTTAATGAATATTTATTACTTTTATACTGAAAAATATCTCTTACTGGAGAAACTCTCACTTAGCCAAACTCATTGCATGCTAACTTATTATAAGAAAGTGCTTTGCTTCATTTTCTGTATGTATTTACACACATATTGGTCAGAAAGCTCATAGAGAAATGAACAATTATCTGTCTACAGGATGAATACTTAACATATAATAAAATTGACTTATTTACTATGAGTTACCATAGAAGAAATATGCAAACACATTCAGATGGGCTGAAACATGTAGTGCCACCAAAATGGACAAATCCATGCTTAGGTAATTATTTTAACAATGACACTCTGGCATAAACTTTTATCAGAAAAAATGCAACACGTAATTTCATTTTATGAAAGCTTAGTGTAATGGCTACTTAAAGAAGATAAGTAGAAGGTGGCTTAAGGGAAGTCATGTTAGGTCCAAGACTAAATCTTGGACAAAACCCTTTGCAAAAGTTATTCTTTATGACTAAAAGTGAAGCACTATGAGGTTTCTAGGAGATTTTAAAGTCTTTCCGTCTGCGGGAATCACCAGCAATTTCAAGCCAGCTGAAACTGGATGTTGCACAGGAGGTTTGGATTGTAACTACCTGCTTTACTTCTGCTCTGTATAAATGGTGCACTGCCTAACTATTGATCCCGTGGTCACCTTGAAGTAGTTTATTTCTTTTGGTCACTCTTAAGTTTTAGAAACTTTTGACATAAATGTTAATGAGAGGTAGGAGAAGTATTTTTAAAGTGTAGCACATTCCAGCAGGCCTGTCTGCAATTCCAAAAGGTGTCCGCACTTAAATAGTTCGCTATGTTAGGGCCTGTATCAGAATCATGTATCTAATTACTGTCGTTTCACAAACAGTTCTGTCAGAAACCCAGCAGAACAAGCACTATCTCCAGTCTATTAATCTACCTGGTACCATAACATTTATGTGCAATATGCTGAGGTAGAATTTATATCTAGAGACGGGTCTAGCTCCCTCGTAATTTTAAGATTTAGCTTTTCAGATATCTGTCAGGAGAGATGTTGTTTGGCCAGTGAAGTGTACCTGTCCTGAAAAACTATGAAATGTATTGCCGAGTGGGGTCTTTGCCAAGAGTTTCATTCTTCTTTTTTCTCTTAATTCAAATAGTTCTTATCACTAGATATGCAGGATGTACCCAAATGAGTACAAACAGAAGCCAGATATAGAAGATTATTTTCTTGATAAGCCATTGAATGTTTAGTTAGGTCCTTGGTTCTGTCTTACTCTCCTGTGTAACCCTAGATGCAGAGCTTGAGTAACTCATGTGTAAAATAGAACAATACATCTCTGTCTCAGCATGTAGTGTATGCACGTTCACTTCAAAGAAAGAACTGTCTTCTGTTCAAAGCCCTCTTCTCCCTGTATTCATACTGAACTAACAATCTTAAAGAAAGTATGTCAACAACATTCACTAGGCATATTACATTACACAGCACCAAAACGAGGTTCAAACCTCAATCGCTAGTGCACATATGGCTTTAATGAGCTTTTCTTCAGTCAGTCAGAATTATTATTCTCATGCCACAGATGGAAAACCAAGATAAGGAAAGGGAATATCATCTCCTTTATAAGGTCACTCTATGTGTCACTGGCAAACTCGGGTACAAACTCAGGAGTTTTCTGGGTAGCACTCACTACTCTATTGTAGGCAGCACTGATTCTGATCACGTGAAGAATAGCCTTAGTCAAACTCACCAAAACCAAGAATCAGTGCTTCCCTAAACACAGAATTCTAGCAAGGGGCACTTACGTTACAGGATAAGAGTGACTAAAATTGAAAATACTGAAATGACAAAAATAGACTTTGCAGTAGTAAAGAAAGTCAATTTATATTTTAACATTTGTGCATTCTACTTGAGACATTTCTAAAAATAATCTCCTTCTTACGGTTGTCATTGCTTTTCTTGACTCATGGGATGCCAAGATGGAAATAAAGATAACTAACTGAAGCTTCAGCTGTGATGGTGCCTTTAATTATTGACGCATGGTTCTTACTTCTCAAAGCTCACAGTCAAAATTAAACACGACAGAATTTATCTTTAACAATAGATAAAGTACAGGAATGGCACCAGCACATTAGGATTGCTTTATATCCAGAAGAGTCAAACTCAAAATGCTTAAAATTAAGGACTTCACAGTCACAATATTTGTTTGTTTCCTGGTATTCCTTTTACAAAGATACAAACAGATGAGAACATTCATGATTTCCCAATTCTACCATCAAATGCTTTGCAGAGACCTTTGACTATAAGCTTGCGTGGGAGTAAACTGAAGAATTACTTAAATAGCAGTACCGAACTTAACAGCTCAGGAACGTGTGAACATTCTTTAATCTTGATCCAATAGTCAAATCATGGCCAAGATAATAGCACCATGCGTTTATTTTGTATTCATTTAAAGTTTTACACCGGAACTGGAGCAAAGCCACTTACAGTGCTCTACCATAAGCACATTCTTTCTCCCTTAATCTCAATGTTCACCTCTCCCAGCTCTCTAAAATTCCAGACAGAAAGGCAGAACTTTCATTAGATGCCAAGGATAAGGCCCCACGAATCTCCGTCTTGTCCATCACTTTCCTGTGAAAGACACAGTGATGCTGTGGTTGTAAACAACAATGCTAAAAGAGCTGATCCACAGAAAATAATGTATTGAGAAGGAAAGCAAGGAAAAAAGAAAAAAGGAAAGCAAGGAAAAAAGAAAAAAGGAAAGCAAGGAAAAAAGAAAAAAGGAAAGCAAAACCTTTGTCTTTATTCAGGTTCCTGAGTGCCCACTAGCTTGGTATGCAAACAGTAAAGGCAGATTTCCTTTGAAGTCAAGCCTGCCTTCATGGTGGCTGTCCATGAATTGTCATTTCACAGCAGGATTCCAGGCACATAACCACTAAGTGCATACCATGTGGTAAACTATAAACACATATTTATAGAGGGCACAAACAGGGATTTGGAGCATAGCATCATTAAATGTATTCAGCTGAACATTGATAGTCTACTTAAGAAAAAAAAAAATTTTTTTTACAGAGGTCCTGAGGAAAGTATTTGCCAAACATCAGCCTTCATGGGAATCAATTATCTTATGACACTAATACAATAGATAAAGCAAATTACTTTTTCTCATTCTATTACAAATTTTATATATACTAACAAGTTAATTACCTTTCTTATGAGAAAATGCTGAAAACGTCAGGCCATAAAAAATTCAAAATTATGTCACATTTTTTGCATACATAACTCAGCACATTTGTGTACTATTCTATTACATAACAGTTTATTTTAATAGCATTGGTGTGTCCAGCCTTATGAAAAAGAAAATACATTCCTTTATAGCGCAATGGAATGGCAATGATTAATTCATACCAAGAAAAAAAGATACTCTGTTGGAAAAAAGCACATGTAATTATTTTTTTATTGCACATACACAAGCTTACAATAGATTAAAAAAAAAAGGCTTCATTTGTTGAGAATGTACTGCCCTAGCTCTATTTAATGAACTAGTAATTTAAAATTCCTAGCAAAAGTGCAGTGTTATGTTTTAAGTGTTTCAGACTGGATAATCAATATTTCAGAGTATACACAAGACATGACGTAATATTACAATACAAAGATCTTGAATATATGTGAATATTACATAGGAAATACACATTCATGTTTACATTATTTGCTTCCATTCCTTCATGTTTTTCTCCACGTTATTGGAATAGTATCAGATCTATGTTCAAGTTTTTCTTGCACAGAATATATTCATTTATGGGATCACAATTCTTTCCATGGCAACCATGTGTGAGATTCAGGATGTGTGAGCTTAATGACAGGTGAATAGGCACAGAAAATGTTAGCGGTGTTGAGATGGAGAGGATGGTATAGATCTCTCTAGCCCTCTAACTGAAAATTGTTGTGAAATTCTGTAAAACAGAGGCTTTGGCAAACTGAGAAATAAAAGATACTTCTCTCATGTTCATTATTTACATAATAAGAAGTCAAAGCACGATACATGAAAACAGAAAACATTGCCCAGTTTATATAAAGACTGTAAAGAAACTCGACATTTCATATACTTTTGTGTCGTGTCATTTTAGTCAGCATTAAAAACCAGGCCCCCTGTAAAACCAGTTTACACACATAGAAGTCACACAGGCGTTTCAGGCGAAGCCACCTCCAGTGAGCACAGCAGCCTCTCAGTGCACAGAGGCCTGGCCAGCGTACGACGCCCACCCTCAGGGGGTTCTCTCTCTCACAGGACATACTGAAAACAGTGAAAATCGGGGTATTCCAGCTACTTCTGAAACCTACGCTTCTCCTTTAGTCACTTTTATTTATCTGGGGCCTGCCTGGGCGTGTAAACACTAGAAGCCCAGGGCAAACCCTGGGTGGCACCGTCAATACTTCAAGTGCAAGGGAGCTCTTCTGGAAACAGCAGTAATGCTACAAACTAAAATACACATGAAGGAAAGCTTCCAAACCAGTACCACTGATGAGACAGATATTAATAGTCCGTGAATAGAAAGGGGGGTGCTAAACTGCTAACTATCTAGAGAAATTATTTAACCCTTAACATGCCTGTCATGGTGCACGATCACTGCTCCACACAGCAATAAGCCTTTCCAAAGGAAAAAAAAAAGAAAACATGATAATAATAATTACAAAAAATTAAAAAATAGTACCTTGAATTACTCTTATAATGTTACCACCGAAGTGCTGTATCAGTTCCTCAGAACGAACCCTCCTCAGCGGCAGTGGCACCAAACTTCCCTGCCTGCTGCCAGTGCCGGGCGGTGAGGCCACACAAAGATGGCGCCCAGCCAGCCGCCCCTCAGCGCTGGGCCACGCTCAAGCAACAGGCCCGGCAGCACCAGCGCTTCCCGCTGCCCCTCTGGCACCGTCCACTGTCCTGCAGCTCCCAGGCTGCCCAGTTTTGTTCAGGGTGGCGGGCTGCCTCTTTTGATCCCCCTGCCTAACTAGGCCTAACTCTGAGCTGGGTCTGGAGCGTGGAGGCTAACACAGGGGCAGTCACTCACCTTCACCCCACATCACGTGCTCTACAACCACTGTGTTTGGGATGGAGTATTCCCCAGAATTACAGAAAACAAGCATAAGTAAGCAAATAAGGTGAAACTAAGATAATTTCAAAAGTTAAAGGACTGTTTGCACTTCCTTTGCCATGGCTTTAGTAGCAACAGAAATACAGAGAGGGCAAGATCCTGACACACACTTGCAGGTGTCGGTGCGTCACCAGGGCACACACCCGCGTGAGGAGGGGGACAGCACCTCCGCAAACCAACCCCCAGGTCGGTACGTGTCACACATGGCAAAAGACTTTCAATGAGCAGTTAACAGCATTTTTTAGGTGGCGATACGTGTGTCAAGGAATTCAAATCAGAAGGAGACGGAGGAACAAAAGGATGCTGTTTAAAAAGAATACATGCATTAAAAAATGAGCAAAATGTTTGGGGGGGGTATTTTTGTTATCAGTGAAGAGCATATTTGCCTGTAGGAGCATGCAGTTGTTGAAGAGAAATATTGTTTTAACTTGTTTGTTTGTTTGTTTTCAGAACTAGAAGCCTGGGAAAAGCACCACAAAACAGGGAAACTGCTTCCAGAGCTAAATGTTGAACTGAATTATTATACTTTCGAAATTGTCCTTTGTAGTGGACTGAAACCAAAAAAGCCCTGACACAAACAGCCCCAGTCTCAGTTCAGTTGCTAACAGCACCCTGTTACAAGTCTAGGCCCAATATATTGAACTGTCTTACAAGAAGCTGGGAGAAGTTGAGCTCAATTTATAGCACCTTGGTTTAATAAACATTGAGTTTTCAAAAGCCTGGATTGACCTAACCCTAGCCTCAAACTGGACAGTATCAGCTGTTAGGGAGTGTGAAAGTTGTGCCACAAAGCTGTTGCCAAATATTCATGCTGTTTTCCCAAACGTACAAACACAATTTTCATTCCAGTGGCAGAAACCAAAAGTATTCAGTTTCCCTAATACATAAAAGGGAAAAAATCCTTATAAATCATTCCCTTTAAATAAGCAACTAAACTCTAAAATGAAATCACTGTTTTCCTTCAGCATTTTCCATCCAGCCATAGACACAGCTACCAATGCATTTCATTAGACAGAAGGTGAAGAGGATAAAGAGACAGACAAAATCAAATGAATAGTTTTCAATTTTTTAAAAAACTTTGCTCGCCTCATGCTTGTAGAAGGTGAAAATAAAAGATATGTAAAAAGAAAGAAGCTGTTTAGCATCCTCCCCAACAATATGGGGAAATTACATGTTTCTTCTGGAAGAGGTATTTTAGCACAGTAGGATGTTCTTATGTTGTGACAAGATAATGTGTGTGTAAAGTACTCCTATAATTTAGCTGTCACACAGATGCGCCTACTCAAGTGCATATGTGTCAATGGAGAATTAGCTTTGATCTGTAAAATACATCAGATGGTTTCCATTCCTTACGCTGAATCAACTCAGTTTGATAAGAAATTAATCTGACCATCTTTCTTATAGCCATTGTCAGAGTGTTTAATCTCTGGAACTGATGCTGTGACTGCATGGAGCTGTTTACAGGGTAAAAAACTAATGTCAACATGGATAAAAATCACATTTTAATGGTTTTTATCTTAGCACTTCCCCTTTAGAGCACCCTAGACATTTAAGGGCATCAGGGTAACATACTATCCATCAAATTTTTCTGGGAAGAAAAAAAAATGCAGTATTTAATCCTGAAAAGACACTAAACTTTGGAACCGAGAAATACATTTTCTGTAGCTTTTGTAATTTCAGCATTAGAGATCCAGATGTGAAAATAGAATTATTTTTACAACTATGCCTGCCAACACTGTAAAGACTGACCTAAACTTGCAGTAGTTTAAGCTGTTTAAGTTTAATACCACAGCTGGTACTAAGTTTTTTCACTATAATCATTCTTCCAAATACAACTTAACTTCAGCCTGGACTCTAAGTTCTTCAGTATGCGCTTCTTCAGACAATTAACACACAAACAAACAGAATGCAAAAGTGACTCCGATTTCCAGGAATTGGATCATGAAGAAAGGAAAATAATATGTGCACACTGTCAATCTAGGGTGAAAATTTTCATCTATTTTGAGGAGTCAGTATGCTTTGAAGCTGACGCTTGCTTTGAGGGACTGAGATCTGGGAGCTGTCTCCTACTTTCCTCATTTGCCTCCTGCACGTGCTCACTTGGATGCACAAAATGCTTCTAATTCCAGCGTCCTTTCTACACTGAACATGCTTTAGTCTCTAAAGCTTAGCTGCTGCTGTAATTCATCTGTAACTTTTCATTTGGCATGTGGGAAAAAAGGCTAAACGTCAGATCAGAAAAAAAGATCAGCTTAAATAAGGCCTTCATCTCAAGTATTCCTCTCTGCCATATACATTGTGGTGCTCCAAAGTCTTACCTCTAGGCACAGACAAGTCCTTAATTAAGAATCTCGTGGCAGAGATTGCCTACAGTCATTTAACGCAGCACAAAAAAAGAGGACTCGGCATGACAAATGAAAATCACGCCCATACTTGTTCTTAAGTTAAGCACATTACATGTTTGGCTCTTCCCATCTCTGACCATTTTACTGTTTCTAAAGACTACTTTTATAGAGTGAAAACATCTATTTTGAGGAATCTAGAAGTTTTTACTGCTAGTACTCCACTTCTATATGCTAACATAATAGATATGATAATACAACTGAAGGAAAAGAAACAAAAGAGAATACTTGCACATAGATGGGCTATTTCAGCATCCAGTGAAACTCAGGTGATAGGACAGAGAAAGGTGAAGTCGTGGTAGTATTTTTTAAACCTCTCAACTGATGGAGTAGGAGTGTAGAGAAGAACGGGAACTGTGGTGAACAACCGGAACCAAATCATTTGGGCAGGAGACAGGGAAGAGAACAACTGAGTCTCCTCTACGTCTATCTGTGGCTATATATATGTGTGTGGCTATCAGTTGTGCTACTAAACAACAGCTACATCTCTGAACACCAAAATAAATCTAATTCCCATATTTGCACTACCTTCCAAAAACTATTCTTAGATGTGAAGTGGACACAGTTAGTTAGTTACAAACATTCGTTAGTTATGTTTGTAGATTCAGCCAGACCAGAGGAAGAAGAGCAATATTTCACAATCCAGTCCATAAGATTTTTTGCAAAGCCACAGGAATCAACAGCTTTGTCACCAGCCCTTCACTCAGAGAATCAGCTTTTCTCCAGTCGTCTCAAGGCAGCTCACCTCTGTTTTCCCAGTGACACCAGCTTCTGTTAAATGCTTATCTGCTTTCCCTCAAGCACCTGTGTACTTTCTTCCTCACTTTGCAGTAGGAACACCCTCCCTCTCTGCAGAAAACAACGTCCTACGCCTCTTTCAAGTCCCCCTTCACCACTGAGTCCCACTTTGAAGCCAGTACTGTCAGCTCACGGTGATCAGGCAGGTGGCAAACTGCAGAGGCTGTTGGTGGTTGGTTCACCACGGTTCTCTCCCTCCTGGGAGGAAATATCTATTTCTATTATCCTCTCTTCTCTTTTCCTATAAGCCCCATCCCCTTGCCCTGCAAATATGAGGGAGGAAATAAGAAACCAAACCAGAATAAAAATCCTGACCTACTTTATTCTTCCCCAAGTTCCAGAGAAACTATTCCTCTTTTGCTCAAACATTTGGGGTTGGGGGTGGGGTGGGGGTTTTTTGTTGTTTGTTTATTTTTTTAAATATCATCATGCTTCAGTGGTCTGTCTTCACTGCCTTCTCAAATGATTCTTCCAACACACACTATCATTTTACTATGTACTTATGTAAAATACTGTAGATGGGATTTCATCTTGATCTGTATTCTTGGCTGCAATTGTTGGACTGCAAAAGGACTAGTAGTAACAGGTGTACATAGAACTAAACTCGAGTAGGATGAGATTTGTTGTGAGAAAGAAAGTACCAAAGTGGAATGCAAACCTGGTAAAGACAGCATTTTTTGCTTAACCCTGGACAAAAAAAGAGATGGCCAAAAAAGTGTGTATGTACTTTTGGGCCCATTAAAAATGTAGCATTTATATCTGCAAAAGTTTATTATATACAAGCTGTTTCTGGCTTGAAAAATAGAAATTTGCAAAGCCAGAATGTGAGTAGGCAGAAAAACTTAATAGATCTGTCCTCAGAATACATTCAGAAAGAAACTTGTATACCTTGTCGTATAAAGAGTTTAATGGCTTCCAGATACACAGTGTTGTCCAATAATCAAACAGAATTAAAGTGCAATTAATGACACAGTTTGAAATTAATATATTAATTACTTGATGGTACCATTTCTATCCCTAATAGACTTCAAGCTGTATAACCAAATTAGAAATTGGAACCACAGCACAGCATGACTTGCTATATGCACAGATAATAGACAGTGGCCACTAGCTGCCTTTAATGGTTTGCACACCGAGAATTCACCAAAGAAAGGTCTACAACAAGTATCCAAATAATATACTACAGTGAAGCTGAAAACAGGAATTCCCTACTCCCTGATGGAAAGGTAACGGCAGTAGTTGAAGAAATAACAACTCGTAGGGCAAGAAAACCTGGGCTAACTACCGAAGTATAGAAAACATCAAATAACCAGTGTTTAAAGTGACCTGCCACAAAAGGAACCAGTCATTATTTTGCTCCAGAATTCAAAGTTTGTTGATTCATTTTTGTTGGTTTAAGTAAAATAACACACACACACACACACACGGCTGTTTTAAAGTCAGTAGCGAGTAAAGAATTGTGTTGAAATTTCCAAATGTTTCACAGCATCTGAAGTGCAGAGAAATGATATAGTGACTCCCTTCAGCTTCCTTAAAGTAACACATACAGACTACACGGCAAAGCTCTGCAGCACAAGGGAAAAGAATGAACTTCTGGCCACCGTGAGAGCCTTTCAATAGGCTGCCACTTCTACTGTGCAACCAGGAAGCAACATTCTGTTACTCATCACATGATTTATTACTGTCATAAAATAGGATTTGAAGGGTTTAGGATTTGATGGAGATACATACCACAAATCTTTTACAAGCAGCAACGTGGTCTATAAATTTGCTTTACTTATACAGCTTTTCTGAAAATAACACACAAACACCATTTCAATATAACTTTTTGAGCTTGCCACTTGTCTTTGCCTTCAAAACAAAAGTTTTGCAGATAGTAAGTGCATTAGAAATACTAATTCACTGTTTTAGAAAAAGGGTAGACCTGTATCAAATGAGCAAAAATGTGAATCGACTACATCAAAGTATATTTCTATTCCTAAAATTTACATAGACAACATTAGAGATCTCACAATATTCTCATAGTACCACAAATTATATGTAAATGAATGACAACACAACCATCCATTCCCAAAAGCTGATACTTGGAAATGCACAAAAATATCTTCAGTAATCTTCTAGGCAAATTATCAAGGAATCAGTTAGGCAGCCATTCTTCATTAAGCATAATTAATTGCAAATTCTATGATACTCATAAACAGCATTAGCTAGTAAAATAAAACTGCTATGAAAGAAACTTCTCTTCAGTGTCTAGTGTTATGCTAGACATACCAGCAGTGCCAGCTAACTTGATAATCATAATCTGACCTTAAT
>VYZW01002628.1:6228-31506 GCA_013401315.1 Balaeniceps rex | reverse complement strand
ATACTACTCCAGTTTAAAAAGTGCTGTTTAAAATTATTGTAATATATACACCAATAAAATCAATGGGTACAGATGCAAAATAGCAGTGAAGAGACAATGAAGAGCAATTGTGATGNCAATGTCTAAATCTCTATGTCTTGCTGATTTTTAAAAAATATGACTAAGAAAATTGCTTTATCCTCTACAAACATAGTTCTCACTTAGTTTGCAGGTGCTCTGAATGAGGTATAAGTTAAATTGGAATTTTGCACTTACTAGGATTCAGGTTTTTATATTTTCTGCAGGAAAGCATTGGAAGCTCTTCATTCTGGGCTAGTAGTAGCAGATCCAGATACACTAAAATCAGTACACTGCTTTTAGATCTGAAGGAACGTTTTCCATAACAGCGTATGTATGGATATACACATTTCCAGGAGAGAGATATTAAAATATGAATAGTAATACACACTGATACAGTAACTCACTTCTGTAGTCAGACTACAATGATGAAGGTTGGAGAGAATTCAGCTACAGGGAGACTGTTAAATTCAAAGTTTCCTACCATCAGTAAAAGGAAAGGAAAGGATAACAAAGAGTTAAGCAAAGTCAGGACCCCAAGAAAGCATTGAATATAAATCAAAATAGTGCTAAGTGGTATTTGACACACTGTGTTAAAAATAAGATGTTGACAATGAAGCTGAGAGAAAGTATCATCTAAAATTCAAATACAAAAATCTACTAAGAAGGAATAAGAGTACACGAGCAGAAGTATGTAAAGACGTAATACAGACCTAGGGGCATCTTTTCATGTGTTGAATAGTACCTTACCCACAAATAAGTGTCTTAAGTTTTCCATTATTTGCAGCGTACCCGGGGGAGGAACAAACTCATGGGAAAGTATACTGGAATCTACTTATTCTACGGGTCAGAAGACTTGTAACAAGATTTCCTTTAAGTATCTGTGTTATTTTTCACCAAGCTACTGACTTTTTAATCTCTTCCAGACTATAGTCTATGCTTTGACCTGTGCTAGGGATACACAGAGAAAAAAGGAGAAAATTTTTGAAAGTACTCGGTGTGGCTCAGTGTTGATACATGGATAAATTACTTGGGTAACTACTACATAACAGGCAAAATAATCCAGATTCCACAGAAATATTTGAAAGCTCTTATCTTTCTTTCCCCTTTATATTTATTTTGGCTTTTATACTTATTTTATTTCTCTTTAAACTTCTTCTAGCTTTCCCTTTCTGCTTATAGTAGTGACCTTCTTACTATCAAGCGCATGCTCTCTCTCTGTGCTAATAATCATCAAATTGCTATATTCATAGAAAAATGAGCATTAAAGTTTGACTCCACTTTTTGGGTTACCCCTAGAAATTACTGTAGAGGACATCCAAGGAAGTACAATTACATAACGTACCCTGAAGGCAATTTATAGACATGAAGTAAGCTGGCCAAGACCCACTGAAGAACATTTACTGGAGCTTACTAAGCCTTGGAATAGTCTGTTTAGAAAAGCTATTCCTGCATGAAGTGATACACACATATGTATATGTTCTTTAAGGTCAAATTGCAACTCTAGGCAAAGAAGGGTGATACTCAGTTCCTTCTGTATTTCTGAAGGAGCCCTTAATGAGTGCAAACACATCAGGGTTCAGTGTGCTCTGCAGCAACTGAAATAATTTTTTCACATTTCATAGAGGGCCATCTAGTGCATTATGCCTCCCTGCTTACAACCTTCTTCGTAATTTCTGAGGATCAAGAAACCCTCAGAAGGGTGGAAATTTTGACAGCTTGTCATTGTGTAAGAAATTAGAATAACAATTTACAGAACATGGCCATATGAATTATTCTTTAGACACTCTTGGCTCAGAGTAAGTATGAGATTTTTGAAACTTTCAGGCCTTATTGCCCAAATGAGCCAGAAATAGCCTGTGTCAGGTGGGTTAAGTTACCTTGCATGTGTTGTACATCAAGCGTATCAGCATGGGGAACTAGCATAGAAAATTCCGGTAAGCTGCCATGTGACTCTACTTCATGTTCCTTAGGCACACATATTGTTATTCCTTGGAGTTTTCTTCCTCAGCTATAAAATACACAAATTATTCCCTTACATTACTTAAAATTGTTTACAAACTTAAACTTATGCCAGGAGAGTCTTTCCTTAGAGTTTGCAAAAACTTTCCAGATTTGTATATTTCGTTATATTCATACCACGATGTCCATTTCGAATGCCCATGGAGCACATTTGTAAAGACTAGAGTTGCAACAGATGAAAATTTTGTACGTACTGATTACTTTCTAGGAAAATGAACGCTATCTTCACCACACCCCTTTAGTAAATGATGTTCCATGTTTTTTTTCAGTAGCGTACCTACCCCAGACAAATACTAGAACACAAAAGCTGTCTATTCCTTTCTCTCCTTGCTTCCTATTTTTCTTTCATAGCATTTCTTCTGTGCTGTAGAAAATAGGATGTATTTTCCAGATTAAAAACTGTTTTTCAAGTTCTCTCTTCCCAGAATGTCCCATTGTGTAATGAGCTACACATAATCTTACTGCTATCGCAGGAGAGAAAGCGGGGGGGCAAAATCCTTTGTCTCCTAACTAGATTATTTATAATTGTGAAATCTGTGAATAAACTCCCTTAGGAAATATTAAAAATTGATCCACTTTGGTAAATTACCATTAATGCTTTCAACTAAATTAAATTAAAGTTATACTTGTACGTTGCTTGCCTGATGGGCAAGTAATAATGACGACATCCTTACTTTGTCATCTTCATTTTTCAGTTGCTGAAACCTCTCCACTCTAAATAGAAAGACATGCTGAGAAACCAGAAGAAAAAGAATTAGCCTGCCCCATAGTTCTTTGATTCTTCTCTGCTTTGCCTTATTGTTCTTCATTGTTGCATGTACTGGATAAATATTCTTAAATTGAAGGAACAGCAGGTTCCTTTCCTTCCCTCTGCAGGGGGAGAGCACAATAACTGTGCTGAAGAAGGGACCATCTTACATGTTCCAGCATTCTCACACAGGTCATTTGTAACTTTCTTTGAATCAGCTGAAGTGCCTGTGGGAGTTTCTTGGGCTTTGTATTTTTAAGCAAAAGGCCCTAGCACTTAATATTTTGGAAATTATTTATCAATATATTTCTTAATTTATACATTTCTTAAGCTAAAAATGTTACCAGACTGAAACCAGATCTCCCCATAGAAATTTTTGTCAGACATTGTCATTAATTCCATATATTGCTGTTGAAATAAATCATCTCAAATCTGCTATTAAGGCATTTTCAGTGTGAATGCTGTGAATCACGTCACTCCATGGGCTGTAAAGAATACACTCTAACGCACGTTTCCTAGGGCTCACCAGAAATAAGGGACGTAATAACTCTGGGACGATGCACAATTGCACCAACACAATGAAATTTGTGCTTCTGGTGGTATAACTGGTGTGCATCTGTTTGTACAGCTGGTATCTATGTGAAGTTATCAAGTTTAGAGGTTTTTCTACTTACTTTTTGACTTTTTTACTCAAAAGCATATTCCCAATTTTTTGCTCCTGAGGAATAACACATTTTTAAACAATCAGATAGCAATATTTAAAACTGTAGGCTTCAGAAATCTGTAGTAAAAAAACCAACTTACATAACATTAATGAAGTTTTTAAGCACCTGACCAAAATTTAATAACTTGATTCTCTTTTGGAGGTGTTCTTACTATGTCAATACGGTGCACAAATTAATATCGCCTTTCTGATTAAAAATCAGAATTTTTTTTTTCAGAGCGTTCTGATCTTAGCAACTCAGGGTGTGCTGAGCAATATATTCCTTGAGAAGATGGTCAAAAAGCCACCTTCTTCCTTCTCTCCCCCACAAAATAGTAAATTCAACTTGTCCGCTATGAGTTTATTCTAGTGATACGGTAACAAGTATATTGGTGTGGGGATCAGAGGCACACCAGGTACCGGTATTATTTCATATCAAGATACTACCGCTGATGTTTCAGATGGTCCTGTTAAAAGGGTTCTATACATCAACGTATCTTTATCTCACTGGCCTGCTAGAACAATGCTTTTTTTGGAAAAAAAAAGCAATCTATTTTTCAAGTAACAGATGGATAAACAGATGGGTGGAAAAGTCCACTGAATAGTGTGTTGGCTGCCTGTCATTGCCTGTATGACAGCCAATAAATATCATATGGATTAAACCTGTAAACTAACATGTCCCTATTTAATGAATTCTTTCAGAATGGTACTTGTTTGCTTGCCAATACCCGTATAAACGAAATGCCACTTTGGATAAGGTAAATTCTTGCAAGGAGACCAAACACCTAAGCACAGCTTGTTCTAAGATTAATAACCAAAAGCAAACAGGGAAGGTAGCCCCATGGTAAATTGTGTACATTTTTACAGATTGTCTGTGAGAAGGTACCTTTTGCACACCTGGAACAAATTCCTGGAAAGAACTTAACCTTCAGTATGTTTAGACTTAGGATAATGTTTTCATACTGCTTACATCTCTTTTTGTGAGAACTTCATATTTTTGGTTTTCAGGCTTGCATAAAGGAAAAGTGCTTAATTCAGTAGCCTGCCATGAGATACCTACCCACATCAGACAAACAGCAGACTACATCTTTTATCCTCTTTTGAGAGATTCTCTTTATTTTGGGCTAACAAAATTAATGAAAAAAATACTGTCATGACATGAAATTCCATATTTACTGGCACTTAGGCCTTTCCACGTCACATGCATCTTGCATTACAAATGACAACAATTTGCCTGTCTGCCAAAGCCGGCATGGTTGTGAGGAATGGAAGGCTCCTGCTTACTTTAGGGTGTTCATCAGCACAGAGAACATTATGTGTAAAAGGGTAGTTCCTTTACTATTCTTCCAGCCTACTGTCTAATATTCACTGAGTAATTCCTAGCTCTTCTACTGAGACAGAGTAGATAATTTTTTCCTTATTCAACAAATCATTACTGATTTTACAGACAGAGGTAAAACTCTTACGGGCTCCGTTCCACAGGCTGCAAAATGAGATGGAGAGAGATTAAACAATTTCCCCATGCTGCAGTGAAAAATCTGCCTTGAAAAGGAGTTCAGTTCTCCAGAGCAATGCTCCAATGCCTTCACCACATGGGAACCTTACTCCTGAATTTTTGAAGAACATACAAAAGCAAATATTCAGCCTGAATAGTGACGTGCAAATTTAATTATTAAAATTGGTTTGCTTTTAATAATTTTTCACAGGTAGTAGAAATAGATTTGCTGATTTTTAAAAAATTCTTTAAAACCTGTATTCCTGAAAAGAAAATGCAGCACTTGTTGATGTCATAACTCAATCATAAGATAATTAGGTGTGCCAAGATGGAAAATAATACAAAAAGAAAACAGAAAAGAATTTCATTATGAAGATATAATCTATTATTAGCTCAATACAATAGATGGGGTAAATTTCAGTAAAAGTTTCTGAAAAAGTAGAGACAGTTACAAAACACTGAGAACAATATTTTGCAAGACTATCAGACATACAAATGTGGATGTGTCCGGCAGAATGGTGTCTGACAACATGAAACTGGTTATAATTTGAAAAGGAAATAAAAAATGAGTAGAAAAAGCCTGAATCAGTTAAAAAAAGATTTGACCTAAGGAAGACAGAGTGAAGATTAACTTTGTAATTAGAAATAAATTCTGCCATATGAAAGTATTAGTATGAAGAGATCTTTGCCTTTGCATAACACCTCTTCCCTGAGGAGCTCCAAATCCTGTAGAGGTTAACAGCTTCATGACATATTAATTAATTTAATATTATTTCATTTATATGAAATGTGGCTAACATGACGTAATAGGAAAGAAATCAGCAAACGCTTTAAGACATTCATTTTTAAAACTAAAACTAAAAAAAATGAATAAAAGAACCTCATCAGTTTAGTCCCCCAAAGCGTCTGAAGAGGAGAACTGCAAAGTGTTCGGAGAAAGACCCAGGCTGCAGTGTTTGTCCGGTACGCTGCACTGGAGAGCTAGGCGACGCCAGGCTCTCGGGAGCATAGCAGCAGGCCAAAGGTATAAACCCCTCAGAGGACAGCATGTGCCTGTTATCTACAGAAACCATCACGTAAGAAAACACAAAACACTGAAGTGATGTAATGAGTAAAACACATGCAAGAAATTTCTGATTAGCGAGGCTCCTGCTCTGCTACAGGAGTCGGCCCTAAGCAGGGACAGGGGACGACATAAAATTGGGCAATCCTTTGGTGCAGGATTACGCAAACATATGTGGTGCTGAGTCCTTAGTGTAATACAATTATTTGATGCCTTCCTTAAAAGCATGACAGAAGCCTGTGAATATCCTTTTTATCTTCAGAGGCTCTAAGAGTACAGCCAGCAAGACCATAACACTGAGCAGCCCTCAATCCATGCTGACACCGCTCCTTGTCAGTGCACCCGGTGACAGGCAATTTCAGTTTTTTTAAAAAACAGCTATCATTTTTCCAGCCTCTTTGGGTGTATGAGGTATGTGTTTGTGAAGACATTACCTGGATTCAGTCTTGCCTAGGGCTGGAGAGTTGCTGAATGGTTGGTTCAATTTTCTTATGCACTACAGCAGCCTTTTGAGTGACTGCATATCTCTGGATCTGACTGAAGGGGTGAATTAAAAGTGGAATATTCTCTTTTAGTGTAATATTACATGTCTATGCATCTTGCTGTACCCTTAGTCATCTCTCCATGTGTGAATAAAGCCTCCTGTGAAAGAGCTTCTCTACTCTGGGCATATTACTATGATTGACAGAATCTGTCAGAAACCATAGTGAGATTTTTTGCCCTCTTTTCCTTAACTTATGTATAGCAGAGAGTAAAATTTTTAAAGTAGCAGAAAAGCCAATAAAAACACTAGAAATGTAATTGACATAAAGAAACCTAGGCATTTTATTTTTACCCCTCCAAACTGAAGAGTTTCAAATTTTGCCACATGAATTTTTCTCCAACTCTTTTTTTTTTTTTTTTTAAAAATAGCAGTCTTACATTTCAAAAATAACTAAATAATTCCATAGAACCTTAGATTAAAATTAAATGAAGCTTAGGTGTGTATCTGAACTAATTTTTATTCCTTGGCTGGTTAGCTTCTGGAGTCTTAGGAATGCCTGTGTCTCAGTTATTTAAGGCAATTCAAAGTCCCCAAAATCTGTCAGAATTCAAGATTTCAAAATACCATCATAGAGTACAAAGTTACTCCACTGAATATGAGCAAAACAAATCAACCAAGTGTTCTCAGCCTTCTGGGTACGTACAGATTTAAAGCTACTGCTGGCTTGATATTTTTGCATCCCAGCAGGGATGGGTTATCCCATGGAATAACAGCCAAAGCGATGCATGAAGTAACTGTTCACGCAAAAGTTAAGTACAAAGAGTGCAGATTATTGCTGGCCTTTTCATACCTTTCTCCTCCTATTCTCCTTTTTGACTGATTTGTTCTCAATATCCATGTCATAATCAGACTTCATTTTCTCCATCATCTAGAGGACTTTAGTCACTACATACTTGACTACTTCAGTCTTGCTTTTTCAACATACGGTGCACACATTTTGGAGTTAGGTGCATCCATTTTCTTCACCTCTTCAGCTTTCAGCCTGATGCACCTGCCTCCAACAGATTAGACTGAGAACCCGAGCAACCCCAGATGTATTCCTCTGACAGGTGATATTAGATTATCCTAGATGTTGATGTTACCTTCAGCTGAGTTGATCTATGAAATGGTTTAACCAGACACATAGGGAGTCCCCCTAAAACACAGCCATACAGCTAAAACACAATTCCCCACAATACTGGCAAGAGAGGATCATCTCCAGGGGTTCCACATACATTATTACTCCCCAGATGGATGCTCCATTTATATACATTTGTCACCACCAAACTACAGCTGACTAGTTCCGGAAGCAGTCTGGAGGACATCCAGAATGATTTATGTCTCTATGGCCACCTTGCTCGCATAGACAGCTCCAACTTCAAACTGTTTACAGTGTCAAGGAAGGACTCTGGGTCATCTTGTCTGTGGAGACAAGTATAGGCAGCTTACAAGGCGGCAGCTATGTAATGTACAGCCTCATCACAGACATACTCTCGCTTCCAAAATATAGTCTACTCATGTGTTTGACCCTGAAACATCAAAGCAGAGTTGCTACAGAGATGATCTTGACAGTAAGCCAAGTGGCAAAACCTGGAAAATTTGGCTTTTAAAGTCTACATTAAATACAATATAGTGCTAGCTCTATCAGTTCCTTGCAAAGATGCAAGAGGCTCTTTTGATTTGAATGATCATAACAAATCCTTATTACAAGTGTGTGTTCTCATTTGGAAAAATTAAAAAAAAAGACACAGAAGAACGAGGCTGTGTGCATTTTATTACTAAAGTTGCGACATTAATGTTTTTAGACCCTGAAGCTTTGAGTCTCCTAACAGCATTAGTCACACTGGATATAATAAAAAAACCTGATCAGTACCCTTCTTTGTAAACCCCTTTGTTAAAGGGTTCAGTGTCTAAAGTGACAATAACTCCCAATATTGCTGGTTTTCTTTCCTTCGTCTTTGTTTTTCCCCTTATGCTAAGCCATTAAAACTATCTTTCTAGGACAAGATGACAAGAACCTGCAGGAAAATAGTTTGTAACATATGAACAATGTAGGCTGATACAAGTTTCATATCTCTTATTTAAAAGTCTTGGTGATTCACATTAAATTACTTTCCAAATATCTTTGTTGATAGAATAAAAACAAAAGCTAACAAAACTCCATAAAAGAGTCTGCTATTCAAACACCTACAAATGAAGATAAAAACATGTGGGGATTTTCAGGGTGTTTAATTCCCACTATTTTTTTTTTCCAACTTCTGTAAATTAAAAAAAAAAAACCCAACACTTCAAAAACCCACCTCTTCCTTTAATTCGCCTGAACTTATTGGTTCTACTTAGAAATGCTGCAAAATCACGAATGGAAGGCTTAATACATAGTGTTTCTGGACTCATTCAAATTAAACAAAGAGGAAAAGGTCTCATATAATTCTCAAACTTATTTTGGGGTGCTAAGAGGTTCAACAGAAACTTTGAACTTCAGTGTGTTTTTTAAGCTGAATCCCTAAAACTTTCCAGATTAACCTTTCAATGCATTAATAACAAAGCTGTTTAAACAAAACTGCCATTTTAAGAATTCAACCTAGTATTACAAGTATGATGCAATTTGGTCTTCCCAAACATCTCCCCTAATAAATCTCTTCCAAGCCCCCAAGCTGCAATTCAGAAAGAGAAGAATATTTCAGGGGTAACAGCATGGCGAAGCCTTGAGTCATGCACGCTTTGTGGAAAGAGCTGGTGCATCATTAAGCAATACAGGAGGAAAGAATAATTGATACGAGCCTAGTCAGCCAACGGAGGACAAAGCCTGCATTTGTGATGTGTGACTCAATGGCTCTTCGGCAGCAGCGTTACAGACAAACAGCTCTCTGCGAGTCCAAAAGGAGTGGGGTCTTTTGAGAGGAGAACGTGGAACTTTGCTACAGCCCAGGATGTCTCTCTGCAGCATCACTCATGTGTAAATATGGCTTATGCGTTACAGGAGAGAATTCAAAAACAACGAGGGCCCCCTTGTTACTTCTGCTATGCTATATATACTACAAAAATAACACTATATAAACCAAAACACCCTTGCAGAGATAAAAGAAACACATTTTAAGCATCACTGATGAAGAAACCGGAGTTCAGTAATGTCATTTGCCATCTCAATTGTCCTTTTAGTTGCAGAAGTCCATCTGTTTCTCTGCATCCCTGTTCATACATGACTCTTTCAAACAATGGTCACGTCACACAGCAATAGAATTCTGACATTAACTAATGTTGGTTTTAATTAAACATTAACATAGATGGGAAATACTCCTTGGTTTTCTGGGAAGGAAATGGGTATGGCAGCTATCGGAATTGTCAGGGAAAAACAGAACAGAGCAGGAAAAAAGTAGGTGACTCTACCAACATTTTCTATCTCCAACGACTCATATATCAAACGTCAGTACCAGAGCTCCATTAAGTAGCACCCACGTAATCAAGTGGCCTAAAATGAGAAATGGACTTCTTTCAGTTCATTCCCCTGCCAGTACAGAATAATTCCTTACGTGATAGTTGTCATTTCTTCACCAAGTCTGATTTTAAATATCCTGGCAAAGCCACCTCCACATTTTCTTTGGAAAAATCTGTGCGCTAACATAAATTTTTCCATTAAATTCACCCTTATTTTAAAATCTATTTATTCCATTTTTTTCCCTTCAAACCACCCCAAATTCTCCGCCTTCGCGCTCCAAGTATTTATATTCAAATATGACAATTCTTTGCAATGGTCACTTGCGAGCCAAACACTTGGATGTCAGATGTGTACAGATGCAAGACAGCATTGCAACAAATGGATTAGCAAGTGCAGTCCATTATCGTTGTTCACATTTAAGAGTTTACAACCTGGCATCTGGCAACCGAACCTACAGAAGTGGCTCTTACACCAATACACTTCACCTTTGTACTAGCTTTTTCAGGTGTGTTTTTAGTCCCTCTTTCAGGTTACGCTTTCAACAGAGAATTTTGTATAATTTAGTAGCCTAAAGCAGTAGGATACAAAGATGGGATTTTTGTGATATACAGAACAAGAAAACATAATTGGAAAATGTATGATAAACGGTAGTGATAAGACTGTGTTGTATATACGCTAGCATCTTAATGACCTACGTAGGAAACATATGATCTGTTCACCGGCTACTGAACTTATCTACATGTGAACTTCCCTTCATTAGCCTGCCTTCTTCCTCTTGAAGTAACAGGCCTTGTTTTCTCAAGTCCCCTAAGGATGGTCATGCTAACTGATGAAGCATGATTTCTTTATGTGTGTGTATATATACACATATATGTATACGTATGTATGCATACCTAGATATACAGCTGCATACATACAATTAATTTGGTTAAAACAGTGCAGCTATATAAACTTTGTGCTGAGGTAAACGAATAAGTGTAGAACTCATCCAGAATCCTACAGTGTAAGACCTTTGATGCGAACAAATTCATAACCTTCAGGAGTCATTTGACATTGTAGCTGTCTCTATATTGTCATTAATACCTCTGTAAAATGGAAATTTGGTCTAAATTCCAGCAGAGTTGCTCCAAATTTTAAAGAAAAATAAAACTGAGATGAAAAAACTGCCAAAAACTGATTCACTTTTTTCTATATCTTCATTTTGGGGTAAAGAAAGAAAAGTGGAATTTTCTTTACTTCTACTTAAAATCTGAAAAAACTATGCTTGTTCTCAGATACACAAGCTATTCCATTTCCTTCAGCGTTTTGGCTGAAAATGCTTTGCATTTTCCAATAGTCGTCATTTTGAGGGGGTGTAACATTCTCACTAGGAGTAAGGTAGTGTCCAACAGGCTGTGCATTATTGCAGTAACATGAAGAGGAGAGGGATAGGATTTACACAGGGGAAAGACAGAATTTGAGAAGAAATACTTCGGCTCTTGGTAAGCAGCACCTGAAAGATACTACCATGTGAAAGCTGATCTGTGTAACATGAGGTGTTTATCCCTTCAGTCTACATCTAAAGACTTCAGCACCAATAAAGACCTTACAGTGGTAATTAGCACCATTTCAAACAAATTACATGAGTTTGCAACTCATTGCTTAATTGATACTTCACTCAACAGAAGGTATTTAATACTCACATAAACCAGAATTTTATTAGAAATGTGGTGAATGTTTTATTTTATAGACAAAGTAGCATACTAATAAAGACCAAGTTAGAACTATGATCCCATTTTGAGACTCTGCTGGTGCAATGACAATTCTGCAGCAGGAGCTACATTGTAATTATACTAATAAAAGCTTTGTTGTCAGTCAGTTCTCTACATGCATGCCATTTATAAACAGCTACATAAATATGTAAATCTATACATATTTATGATCCACTTTTTCCTGGTCAGCAATGACTAAAAAACTATCATTTAATTAAGAAGATGAAGTGACACAGAAGCCTCCTCTTCCCCCTAACAAACACTGGAAGGTGAGGGAATTCAAAAATACTGTATTTGCTATTTCAGATTAGTTGAAGCTTTGGTGTGCAGCATTTCCACAAAGCCAAACAACTTATGAAATATGGATTTAGGCATCTAACATTTAGCATTCATACCAGAACATCCCAGTCTAACTGACTTGCCGCCAGCCAGGTAGGGAGGCAGGCACCAAGGAACAGAACGCAGAGCCCTGCCCGGTTGTCGTCCTACCCTCTCTACCACTGCAGTCTGGTTAGCAATAAACTTGCTTTCATATTAATCAATACACAAGTTAACAGCAATTTCATGATGCTCTACAATACTGTCTTTCAATTTAGGTCTTTTGTAAGGTGAAGTAACCAGTGAACCACGTAGCACGACAATTTACGTAGCTTTTCTGCTAACTTCAGCTCTACGGAGTACACTGTACCGCTTTTAGCAACGGCTTGCCTTTCTATAGGTTTTTCCTCAATTTGAGAACTGCTCTTCCCTTCTGATAAGAGGAAGAGCCTCATCACGGTGTACGGGAAATATCTACAGCAGATGGATTGTTATTAATGGGAAGACAAGGAAATGTTTATATAGGCAGGGGAACCACAACTCTATTTTTAAATACAGGCTTAATTCATTTAAATAAGGATACCTGGAACTTTACAGAAAGCAGACTGTTGAAACAGGTGATAACACTGTTATTTTTAAGTCTTGGAAAAGCTTAAATAAAGAAAATAAGATATAATTAATGAAACGTTGTGTTTTGCTCTCTGCCAAGATTACAAAAGAAAACAATAACATATTTTTGCAAGAACATATTAAACCCACTCATGAACTAATCTTCAAGGAAAGGAATCTTTCCCAAAACAGCCACTTAGGTTAAATGGAAGGAAATTATGAAACTGAATCACAAAGCTGTAGGGCTCATGTTCATATTAAAAAGAAAAATAATAGGAACCAATCACCCACTCTTTGTCTTCTGTGGCTGCTACTGNTGTTTTTTTTTTTTTTTTTTTTTTTAAAAAGAAATTCAGCAGGCAAAATTAAACTCTTCTATTAATGAGTATGTGTTGACTCTTGTGAAAAGAATAGTGACAACTTCTCCGCAGCTGTTCACATTAGCTATTTTTAATTTATTGCATAGGCTTAAACACCCTGAATGACCAACTGAACGTCCAACAAAAACACTTAATCTGAAAATATTTTAAATAATTTTAAGCTTTCATGCATTTTTAATTCTTAGGTGAGTGAAGCTGACTAGGAAATATTCTTCCCTTTTCTAATTTATTGTTCACAAGATGCATTTTTGTGGTTTGCAAGAATCGCTGTAGCCAGCTACATACAGACAGCAAAGTTTATTTCGTTAAAGCCACCCACAGTGTTGGGCTGTACTTGAATACGAGCACCCACTGATCTACCCCTCTGGCTGGAAACAGCACTGAATATAATAAAAACGCACCTAGAGATATCAGTGTTTAACTTTGTTTATTAATTTGTGCAGAGACAGAGAAAAGTGAGGACTTTTTCACAAGTCTCTTTCAAAGACCTGTGTTGACTGTGACAAAGTTTTCTATTTGTTCCCCTGCAGATAACTCAAATAAGGAACAACCACAAGCAAAATATCCAGTAGAGTTTGACTTGCATTTTGCAAGCAAAATGGCAGAATTCGTTATTTCTAGAAGAACGCTGGTTTGTTCTCAAGGAACACAAAGCCATCCCTTCACCGAGCGAAGCTCTCCACCTCCTCTTTTAGGCTGGTGCCCCACGCCGCCTGCTCGCTTGGGCTTGCCTTGCAGAGCCCTCGGCTGCTACGGGCTCTGGAGAGCTGCAAGTGCCAGACGTTCCTGAGCTGAAAGCACAACTCACCTTCTGCTTTATTCGGTCTCTGACCACTTACTCTCCAAACACAGAAGACAATCCACATCCACCTCACGAAAGGAGCACTCAGCACCAATACACCCATTCGCGCAGAAACCTGAACTGTCGCAGAAAGCTCAGAATAGGGGCTCCCCCAACAGTTATGTCAGCGAAGGACATCGGTGGTGACAGATGAGAAGAGCGAGAGGACGCCCGGGTGAGCAGTGCAGTCACAGGCAGCCTGCAACACAGAAAAGAGAGGTCATAAAAATAAAACCGTGCGTGGTGAAATACATTGAATAATTTATTAAAATATTAAATAATACGCTCATTTCTGCATGCGGCCACACACTTACTCACCCTTCATAAACTCCTGGTTGAACATCAGAAAGAATTTCCTATGTGCATTTAATTAGATTCTGAATATTTTTTTCATACACATCCTGATGATTTGGAACATTTCCAAAATATTAGGATTATGATTAAATATATATATATATATGACATTTTGGACATTTTTGTAAATAGGATTTTCATCTTACCTTTCCTGCATAGTGGGCCTTGTCATGGCCCACTGGCCGAACAACTTGTGGTGGGAAGCCGTAACGTTCATTTATTATTGCAACTTGTGCAGTTCATTATAATGATAAAAACTATTGAAGCTGAGGGCTTTCATCCATCCATAACCCTATGCATTTTTTTAAGCCAGAGGCTAAATCTTTTACTGAGGTTTTGATAGATCTTAAGGATCTGTACTTTGTCCCTTAGAAACAGCTTTTTAATTAACTTATTTATTTATTGATGAGTGTAGATGATAGGAAAGGAAAGAAGCCAGGGTAATAAGGAAAGCATACGTTCCCAGCCTATTAACCTCTGCTATTTAATAATGCACCAAAGCCCCCTTAACTTTCATTTTTTCTCTCTCTAGATAGATAAGGCAACATATTTTACATTCAGCATGGAGGAGAAATAAACATCCTTGCCAGCTACATTTCTGCGGAAAATGAGCCCTAGATCAATAGGTTTCTGTATTTACAGACATCTGCCACAGATTATGAATCCTCCAGTAGATTAAACTCAGAAGAAATGACAAATAGTTGTTGGCATGCTGCTGGAGATTGGCTACGCTGCCATTTCCCACGAAAGAGTACAGGCTTCTAACAGTCTTTAACCTCACTGGACGAAAAAAAACCCCAAACTACACTATTTGCCAAAACTGTACTTGTCAACCAGTTTCTGAATTAGTTTAATATTGCTTTACTGGTGTGCTCCACTGCTGCTCATCACATACTACTATAAATAATTCTAGAGAGAAGGATAGTGTAAAAAAAATTGCTATAAAAAGATAATCACAGACATCGCAGAGAAAACAGTTAAAGATATAACATGAATTAGCATTTAATGACAGTTTAGCATGCTTGCAAGTCAGCTCACATGCTATTAAGTAGAATACCATGGATAAAAACCCAAGCTGCTACGGACTCAGGTTAGTATGTCCAAGAAAAGGATAGTGTCATAGATGCGGTTGCTCTGTCCCAAACGCAACATAGTCATTTTAACACGCTGGCAAGCTAATAAATTTTGCTCAACAAGGATTAATAGCTCTGGTTTAACTAAACTGCTTTCATTTCCAGGAGTAACATGTCACCTGCACAGGCTTTGCTAAATCAGTTATTAAAACAAATTCATAACAAGTAATTACAGATCACGTGCATTTAAGCTAATTCTTTATTTTAAGTGAAGTCACAGCAAAGTCCGAATTCCCTTTCGATGCAAATCACGTGCTTTTCATGCAACATTCAGGCATCTAACAACTCTTCATGCCTGCATACCTTACCTAAGCGTTTTGGTGGGATAAGGAAAAAGACATTTTTATGCTGTTGCCCCTTCTTGCCATAAAAAGCTGTTACGGAACACACTGCCAAAGCAAGCAGTCAGCTACAGCTCCCTTCGCCTTGGATTTTGGGAAGGAAGCAGTGGCTGCGGTGAATGCAAATAGAGCTAATAATAATTATTAAAGGCAGCAGCTGGGTACTAGTCACACATTCTAATGTTTCTCAAGTTTTCTCACAACGACACTTTAAAGCCTTAGAGCATTTCAAGCTGCTGGATTTAACACTGGGTCAGACCCCATATAATTGCTAACTGCCCACCAATGCAGCATAATTTGGGGAAAAAATGGAAGCATGACTCAGGCAATTTGAATTATATCCCGACTTTAATCACCGAAAGTGATATTCCCAAAGAACTATCTTTCAAATTAAACACTTCTCCCCATTGCAGAAGATATACCCCCCCAATTTAACCCGCCCAAGAAAAGTCATGTGCAGTATTCTTTTTGAGAATGATAAAATGATTCTCCTTCTCCAATAATAACCCTCAATCTTTATCATTACCCAAGGCAACTTTAAATTACACAATCACCAATTACACCGTGTACCACTAGCGGTATTCCTCAGTCTCTTAACATCACCGAACAATCCTTGCAGACTTCAGCCCACAGCCAGACCCAGCCACATTCAAACACCCTACTGCTTTGTCACCCAGGATTGCTTTAGTGACAGGATGAGCAGCTAGTAACCAATGGACCCCAAATCTCCAGCTCCCCGAACACTGGCAGTCTTGTTCCGGCAAGGTGCCTCCCATCGCTTAGGAAGCTCTTCTGGAAATCTATCGACTGGCTACCAAGACTAAGGAAATTGCTCATTGGGAACGACTGTGTTTACAAAGCTGTATTTATAAATATTTTCATTCAAGAATTTAATTCAACAATCTGTCACCTTACTGGGATATAAAGCATAAGAAACACTTTCAAGGATCCATGCTTCAGAGAGTGTAAAAATCGGTGTGTTGAAGATGACCTCACTAGCTGATAAATCACACGTAAGCAGGAAGGGGCAACAAACCTCCTCTTCTTCCACTTCAAACCAGTGCCATCGCATGTTCTTAACTGTGTCATGACTGGGATTCATAGCTACTAAAGATACATGACAATTAACACAAACGATTTGGCTCAGATTTCAGTTTGGAAGACATTTAGGAGAAGCCCTAAATACTATATTATGTTCTCAAATTCTATGCATTAATTTAAAAACAAAGATATCTGATCCCTGTCTATTGTACTCCGAAGACAGGAACCAGAATTGTAGCTTTTCAGCAGGCAGTGCTCAACAAAAGCCAGATAATTGTGCAAATAAATGAAAACCCAAGAGCATCTCAAATGGACTAGAGACAGTAATCCATGCAGGGAATGCACTTTCGCACAGCAGCGAGGCATGCAATGGCATACCCAGATGTGTTCTATGCATTTACTTCATTACATGGTTCCATAACAATTCCTTGTAAACTGATAATTAACGGCGTCCTACAGTAAATGAGGTGGTACATACTGGTACCATGAAAGAACGATGGCATGCAAGCAAGGTGACAAGTACAGAGCCAGTCCCGTACGCACACACCTTCTAGAGTGGCAAGTGGAAGGCAGGGGGAGAATGGAAAGGGCTGAAAATGTTAAAAAATCAGAAGTAAGGCTCCAAAAATGACGTGGCTATCAAAAAAAATAAAAAAGATTACATTTGATCATCATACATACTTATGCAAAAGATAAGGGGCTCCAACTCGCATGGTTTCCTCTGCAGCCATGAAGGCTGGAAATCAACTTTAATGTTTCAGGAAAGCCGAGACTCTCATGCCCATGAGAAAACTTGGAACAACATCAATTAGAAAGGTAATAAGTGTTGTCAACACTGAATCTGATGCGGTGACTTGAACATGGAAACATTTTGTAATTTTATATGCAAAAGTAAGTAAAATTATAAGTGTGGTTTTCACTTAGAGAAAAGAAAACCTAACTTAAGGAAAAGTATTTTATAGCTTCATTATTAAATTAAGAGGACCAAAAGTGATGCATGCTGAGGAGTGCCTGTTGTTCTGCAGGCTATAGGAATTGATTGGGAGTTAGGCCAGCTCCTGTGACGCTCAGTAAGAGGGAACGTGATAGTCAATAGCTCCATTCAGTAGCCAACACTAATTCTGTACTCCTAATACAATGAATTCAAAGGAGAAATGATGGCAGAAGTGATTATATTTTCTCATCGAAGTTAAAAACTAAAAAAAAGGGCAAAAAAAAAAGGGCAAAAAAAAAAAAGGGCAAAAAAAAAGGGCAAAAAAAAAAGGGAAAAAAAAAGGAAAAAAAAAAGGGAAAAAAAAGGGAAAAAAAAAAGGGAAAAAAAAGGGAAAAAAAAAAGGGCAAAAAAAAGGGCAAAAAAAAGGGCAAAAAAAAGGGCAAAAAAAAGGGCAAAAAAAAGGGCAAAAAAAAGGGCAAAAAAAAGGGGCAAAAAAAAAGGGGCAAAAAAAAAGGGGCAAAAAAAAAGAGGCAAAAAAGCGCACCGTTTTCTTAGCACAAGACTATATTTTAAAAAAAGAAATCAATTGCCTGTCTTAGGAAAACTAAGTACTTTATAATTTTTTGTTTGTTTGTTTTTTTACAAAAAGCCTGCTCAAAGGAAGTGGAATCCTGAAAACTAAGCTACGACTTGGATAGGCTGAGTAAAATATTTGCCAGCTGTAACCTTGGAGGTGGCTAAACTGCAAAAGAATATTTTCAATATGCTGCTGAATTACTGAACTATTGGGAAATGTGGTATTCATGGAGGACTGTGCTCCCATTGGGATATAATTAGATCTAGTGGTCACTGCAATTAATTTCATTCATTCATTATTTTTTGCCTCAAAGAAAAATGTTGACTGCTGCTGGTTCCAGGAGAGTCTCACTTAATTTTAAAAGAACAATAGCTAGCTTGCCCTGAGAAAAGAAAAGTTATGAAATTCAAGCAGCAACCAGAAAATACCCCCTACGCTCACCTTGTAATACATTGTTTTCCAAATAACTAGAGCTCTATTAATAAAGCATTAGCTAATCAGTCGGTGCTCTAAAAAGTAAGATATTGTAACATTTTCAGGGGAGGCTCAGATTTTAATCTCCGTGTCAGTCATCACGCTATCAGCTACAGCAGCGCTCCTGCCCAGGTGTGCAGGCTGCAGCCCAGCGCCGCCGTGTTTACTTAAGGCATACACAAGAAAAATTGGCAGGGTCCTGGTGTGAAGGCTACCGTGACACATCCCTGATCATCCCTTAATTACTTTACTTTTAGAATACTATTAAGTGCATTACAACTATACGGCAGGGTATTTGTCAAGCTCATTTAATTAATCTACTGTTCTATAATTTCGCATCACCTGCTAGTTTTTAATAGGCTGATTAACAGTGATAACTACAGTATGTGTGCAGTTTAGGTCTTGAGCCAGTGTTTTTTAAACCAATGGAAGCTTTTCATTACCTTTAAGAGGGGCAGCAACAGTAGAGACTAAACGCCCTTTCCTCTCAAATAATTTTTCTCTCACCCTCCTGCCCTCCCCAAGAGAGGCAGTAAAAAAATTATATACCAGCTTTGATTCCAAGGATTTTTTTATTTATTATTTTCCTAACTTTAGTCTTCCAAAACCCACTGCCACCATTGTTAAGCCATTGTGAAATGCAGCATAATATACACCAGCGGACCTGCCTCCACATCAGAAACTTTGTTAATTCAGCATTATCCTATTTGGTTACTGTCGTATGAGCCCAGGCAGCCAGCCTGGACTGTCCCATACTCCCTGGACCCTGTTTTGCAGGGTGTCGAGTCCTTTCTGCTTCCACAGAGCCCCCCCCTACCACACCTACCTCCGCTCTCTCCGTCAGCTCATATTGCCTACCAAGACCTCAACTCCCATTTCTATCACAACTTTGAGAAACGGGACATTTTAGAAATAAAGTACGAGGCTAACAAAGCTGTATCCATAAGTAAAGGTTGCAAGAGCAGGCTCTCAGACTGCGCATGTATTAACAGGCATGCATGCGTCATTACTCTTGAGAATATAAATTTTACACTATATTACAAAACAGTTTTTATGGTATCTTCATTTTCAGATGCTTATCAGCCAGGACTGTCAATACTTCTTTATTTCAGTTCTTTGCAAAGTCTATGAGAGATGTTCTTAACCATGAAACTACTTCTGATTAAAAAGAGAAAAATATATAATTTACAGGAAAGGCATGTAGAAATGAGCTTAAAATATAGTTTGAAATAAAATAAAGCTTTTCTAGCCCAAATTGTTGATGACTAAGTTATCATTAAGCTTCCACACATTTTAGTGTACAAGTTATATCACGATGCTTCGTGATTTTTTTATAGTTACTAACTTGTGATATAACCTTGTTAATGTTATGTTGCTATGTTAATGTTACTAGTATAATTACAGCTAATGTAAAATGCTAATAACATCATAAGCCTAGCAGAGACTTATTCTGAGCCCTAGTATACATTCAGTACAAATATAAACCACAGACAACCTAAAACCAAACAGCAGATTGCATTTTGTCAGAATCACATCCACAGACTCAAACTAAGGTGGCATGTGAACAAACGACAAGGAGTACCCCGAAACCTAAGTTTTTACTCAGGTATTCTAGCAAGTATAAATTGTGAGATGTGATCTATATAGCGTCATTTATTTTCATTCCAGTATCTGTCATATCCCCTAATGTTTTATTGTTTATGCAGATTTTTCCACCAGCACAGAAAATGTTTTCTTTAATGAATGTCAACAAAAACATGAAGTACATTTACCACTTATGTCTGTAAAAACTGTATGGGCATTAAAGAATAGCTAGAATTTTTGTACATATATATTTTGTTCTAATAATAAATTATACGTTTGAGAAAGTTACTGTGCAAGTTTGGTTTTCTGTCTTTTGAATTAGGTATCTTGATAGAATTGCTTTCAGGTAAGAAAATGACTCACCCTTTGTTCTTTGGAAATTCCAGTTGGCATAATTTAAAACAACTACTGACCTGTAAAAGAAGTTATCCACATGTTTTTATCTTGTATCTTCATGTTGACCATAAACATGCTGTTACTATAACCATTTGCAGGTGCACTCCAAGAAGAACAAAGCACAGGTATTCCCAGGACAGACAGAGGGAGCTGTATCTCCAGTTTTACTCTTTAAAGAGACAGCTATAAACAAAGTGTCAAGTTTAAATTTGCAAACATAAAAGTAAATTAAAAAAACCTGCGGCTTGTTTTGGCTATTACAACCAATCAAATTTAGGCTTTAAAAGCATCAGGAAAAGTATCAGTTGCCCAAAGATCAAGGTACAATGAAAAAGTTTTATTTTTTATAAACATAGCTATGTCAGTACGGTAAGACATTCAGGCAACTGATCACTTGATCTGGTTTTTTTTTTTAGCTTAGATTTCCCATGAACAAATATTTGCCCCTTTTCCTGTCTTAGTGATGTAATACCAATATTGAAAAACATGGCATGTCATCAGTAAAATACATCACAAAGAAAAGTATTAAATAGCATTAATTTTAATACAGTTGGATGGACGGGTATTACAGTTTTCTGACAAAGAAAAGCCCTTCCCTCTCATTCATCCTGGGATAAGCTTACAGAGGATTCAGAAAGGTAAACACAATTCTAACTGCAAAGGAGACAGAGGGAAAAATATACAGAGCTGGATTTAGAAGCATATATACCTCCCCACTATTACCTTTGGTTGTGCGCTAGAAGCCGTGCTCTGCATCCACGTACAGAGACTGAGCTATCTCACTGCTCCTGCTTATCCCAAACCAGGTAAAATTCGGCAATGAATGGAAAAAGTAACAGAATACTGCATATATGAAATTGTGTTAAAATTGGATGTCAGCCTCAAATTACTTTCTTTTTCTAAGGTGTTCAACTTTACTGCTTATTTCTTACTTTTAAAACATATTTTTCTATCTATAAACATATTAACATATTATTTTTCTATCTATAAACACCTTACTTTTAAAACATATTTTTCTATCCTACCTTCTACAGGGGCTGAGGGAAGGGAAGGAGTTGTTCTACATTCATTTAAATTATTTCAGGATTCACTGTAGCACTGCAGTATTAATCCACAAAATCCTGCTTTAATTCCAGTATACCTCAGGTGTAAAAAGGCCTCCACATTTGACTATACTTCTAAAAGACTTATAAATATAACAGCATATTATTCTAAGTTACAGATTAGTTTTAAGCAACTGCTATACAAAAAAAAAAAAAAAAGTATGGATATAAAGACAGATTCCCATACTCCACTGAACAGTGTTTGGAATCCTGGTGTAAATGGTCCTAATCCTACTGAAGGGCCCTTCCTGGGGAGATTTTGGGGCACAACAAAAGCAGGCCTGAACCGTTTATTACTCCTGCTAGAGGTAAAGACGTTAAGTAAGATGGGCAGCAACAAATTGGCTTACGAGTTCATTACTTCTCCGTTTATTCAAATTCCTCTCATTTTGACTTACGAGTTCATTACTTCTCTGTTTATTCAAATTCCTCTCATTTTTCACCAGTACTTTTGTACAGATACTCCAAACAATGAGTCAAGACTGATATCTAAGTTATTTTAAAATTTAAATTAATCAAATCACCAACAATCTGCGTCTAAGACTGCTTATTGCAATCATCCCACCCCTGCATGTCACCTTTCCTCAGGGCACAGCTCCTCACTGCTTCACAGCGCTGTTACACTATTTAGGAGCATAAACTCTCCAATTAACACCATGTCTTCTCCAAAGAGTAATATTAGAGCAATTATATGAATCACTAATAATAACAGAAATGCTATTCTAGAAAGCAGCATGCAAAAAGTCTGATACAATACTTGCTACTAGAAGAGAGCCACTTGCTAACAGTGTTTACTGAAGCCGGTATTTTCCCCTTCCGTACTACATTAGGAATCCTCTCCTTCCAACTTCCATCTATCGGATACCTTGATATATCTGTACAAAAGCTGACATTTCAGACTGGGATTTTTCCACGTCAAGTGGCAATCTCAGCAGATGTGACTATAAAAGACTACTGAGAAATTACTCAACTGCCATAGTTAAAAAAAACAAAACAAACAAAAAAAACCCCACAAAAAACCCCAAAACAACCTGAAGAAAGATATATTAATTCCTCATACTACCTGAACACAGTATGATTAAGCCTTTGCATTCTGAAACAATGAAACTGATTCTTTTTCTTTAGGAAGCAATAGGGAAGTAATAATTGTTGGTAGGCCCTCATGGGCTATAAATGCAGCTAATTGTGCTTATACTTTAAAATGATATTTTTAAAAAGCACTGTATTTTTACTATAAAAACCTTATTCACGGGATAACTGTGTTTAGTTTTCAGATAATTATTCTACGCAAATTTCTTCACCAGGTAGGTACTTTCAGCAGCATATCAACTCTTTACGTTCACTTGGATTAACTAATTAAATCACATTTTCTAATAATTTCAATAGAAAGTATGTTTACAATGCATACAAATAGTCTCATAGCTGTTTTCCATCCTTTTCAAGTTTTTTCCACACCCTTCTGAAGTACTAACATGAGAAGATATACACTTCAGCAATACGCTCTGCACACACGTATTGTTTGGCAACACTGTCATCTCTCCACAACCACCACTTGATATTCTCTACAAATATTTTACATATTGGATGTTTCTACTCTTCCCATCGTGTACAGTACCATGGTATTGCCACATTCCTTGTAAACATGGTCTACAATCTTTTTTCTTTGTGGCTGATAGATAATCTTCCATTTGGCTGTATTAAAATATACATTGCTCAGGTTGAATAAGATTTTAGAAATGATATAAAATTTGTATCTTGACAGCATGATTTGGTTTTCAGTGAGACTAATTTTCCACCAGATACCATCTCCTTCATAAATACCATTTTTGATATGGTAAAAAAGTGTTTAGTTTTTCTAATGTCACATAGACCATGTTAGGAAAATTTAAGATACGCTATGTAGACACGTGTCCTGGAAAGAACATAAGACCTAATAACCTTCACATAATATAACTTCACCTACTAAATGAAAATGAAATGCTTAAAGATACAAGAATACTTTGACTAAATATAACCTTTTTTTTTTTCTGAGAAAACCAGAAAATTTTGTTTTCAGGCAAGCAGAGGTTAAAATTCCAGGCCTCTCCATACTACAAGTTTAAAGCTGAAAGTGAGGAGACCCTGAGAGGAGAGAAACACATCCTCTACCGAGAAGAGCTCAATGACTGATGCACTGCCATGGCTGTGCAACTCCAACCTAAAGGTAAAGAAAAGTTTCTTACTTTCCCTAACTGAAGGAGTGTATTTACAAAACCTGACATACAGTAGTTCAACTATCATAAGAAACTGTGCCTTTGAAATTAGATGTGAGAAGAATGGATTTTAAACATCGTTTTAAGGATAAGGAATTTTAATGCTTTCATATAATTTCTGGGATAGAGATACTTAACTTCTGCTATAACTGGATGGTCTTTTCCTGAAGCGTGTTCCTGTACGACGTGCAGCATGGCACTACAACTCTTCTAAGCCTATGTTGGAGGCACAATTTTTCCAACCTACAACTGGAGTACATTTCAATATGGAATCTTAGCTAAAAATAACATTAGCTATTTATATTTAATGTTTGGATGAAAAAATGTCTATTTAAGGTACAGTATGTTGTCTCTAAGACGTCAACAGTAAGTAATATTATTTGAAGTGGAATGTTTTATTTAATATTTAATAGCATGTATAATGAAACTAGTGGAAAAATATTGAAATTTCAGAAAAGTATGAAATGCCCATCATCATTCAACTGTTATTTTAGATTAGTGATAGATGGTAGCATGTGTATACCTAAGAATACATTACATGACTTAGCTTTACCAAGGAATTAAACAATATTCAGATATTTCAATATATTGTGTATTATTTCAGCTTGTGTCACTATGACCCAAAAAACTCCCGTGAAGTAATCATTTACATCAACATAAACAGGATGCTCGATGAAAATCAAGTCCGGAACAATCCAGTCAGTTCTCTTTCAGAAGCTGGTGTAGTACTCATTTAGCTCAGAGTCAGAAATTGCATTTTTTATTCTACCAGCCAAGTTTCAGGTTCATCACAAATGAAATCCTGCTACTGATTTGATTATTCAAATAAGGACTTTTTTTCCCTGAAGAGATGAGTCAGAGGTCAAAGAAGTTGAAACTTACACTATTTTCTGATCATTTTTAACATACAAAGACAGCAAAACAACGGTCTTTTAAGATAAAACATAAACCCAAAGCTAGATCCAATTCATATTAACTTACTAAAAAATAAATTATGTTACACGTTGTACTACCTAGCATAGCATCCAAATAGGAAACTGGCGTTACAGTGGGCCTTTTATAAAATAATTCAATACTTACCTAAGTAGCACCTCTTAATAAATGATCACCAGCAAAGGAGAGTACTTCATAAGATCCACAATA
>VYZW01002627.1:19065-29819 GCA_013401315.1 Balaeniceps rex | reverse complement strand
CGGCCTTCTCCCCGGAGCCGGCCGCCTTCGGGACCGGCCCGGGGCGGCTCGGCGCAGCCTGCGGCCGCTCCCGTCCTTCGGCTGCGCAGGCCGGCCCTCTCCTGCCCCGGCCACTTCTGTCCCGGCTCCCTGCAGGAGGAGAGGCCCAAGCCACCCACCGCGGGTACAGGCTCGTACCGGGCGTTTCTTGCTCGCGGCGGACTCCTTTGCTGTTCTCGCTGGTTTGGTAAAAGCCCGAAGTGACCGCGGTCGGTTACAGTTTTCTGAAGGGTGGTGTTCTTTGTCAACATCACGATTTTTTGTTAAAGCCGCTTGTCTGCCACAGCCATCCCTCAGCCCACTGGCCTCTGGCTGGAATAGTTCACAAGTGTTTCTCTGGTAAGAAAAAGCAAAGCGCTAGCATGCCGTCTGGTTTTAATCTAGAAAGTTACGAATGCTTAATTTTGCTGTAAGTCACTGCTCCGCTTACAGCCCTTTCTGTGAGAGGCAGTGTTTGATTTCCTATGTACATCAGTCCTGTTTTCTGGAAGTACGGAGAACTCGCAGGAAGGGCAGGCCCAGCAGCCTCTCTAGGCACAGGTGGGCGAAAGGTGGTGCCTAGTTTAAAAAAAATGACAATAAAAGAAACCGAAACCAAACGCAGAAGTGAAACCCAGAAGCTTTTCAGTGACAATCAATAGCAACAGTGAGCTCTGATGGAAGTTTAACCCCCAAGCCCCAGGTCTTGCACTGTTGCAGTGTTAGTAATATGCTGATACCCCACCAGATTCTTCCTCTTCTGCCCTAGCAAAATAGCTTGTTGAGCGCTCGGATCCAAAGAGGATGGAGGGGAAAGGCCCTGTCTATCTCGGAATGGTACTAGCAAAGTATTAGGATGCTAAGATTTTCTTACTGTTTCTCGCTTTATTGATGGTACAATAAGCTTCCATGTGATTCACTGGTAGAAGTACCTTCAGGTGCATGTAGGCACTTGCTCTGGATGACTCCGTGTGAACTAAAACGTGCAATGAGGTGATTCCCTTTGTAATGATAAACCATTCTGTCCTCTCAATAGCACTAAGTATTTAAAATCACCTTTGTATGTGTTAATAATTAATAAAAGGAAGAGTATGCCTCTCATGGGAGGGAGGTTGATTAAAATGAGGGGGCAAAAATACTGCTAGGTGGACCACATGGGTCCAGACAGAGAATAATTTTTAACTGCTAAGGTAAAAATTTAGCTGTCCTGGTGTCAGTTGGGATAGAGTTAATTTTCCTCCTAGTAGCTGGTATCGTGCTGTATTATGGATTTAACATGAGACTAATGTGATAACACACTGATGTTTTAGTTGTTGCTAAGCAGTGCTTATACTAAGTCAAGGACTTTTCAGCTTCCTACGCTCTGCCAGCGAGGAAGTGCACAAGAGTGAGGGAGCATAGCCGGGCCAGCTGATCCAAACTGGCCAAAGGGGTATTCCATACCATATGACGTCGTGCTCAGTGTATAAACTGGGGGGAGTTGGCCGGGGGGCAGTGATTGCTGCTTGGGGACTGGCTGGGCATCAGTTGGCGGGTGGTGAGCGGTTGCATCGCTTGTTTTTCCTGGGTTGTGCTTCTCTCTCTCTTTTTTGTTGTTTTCCTTTTCATTAAAATTTTTAATGATTGTTATTATTATTTTATTTTATTTTATTTCAATCATTAAACTGTTCTTATCTCAACCCATGAGTTTTCTTACTTTTGCTCTTCCGATTCTCTCCCTGATCCCACTGGGGGGGGGGNNNGGGGGAGGGGGAGCGAGCGGCTGTGTGGTGCTTGGTTGCGGACTGGGGTTAAACCATGACACTAGCCTTGCTACCAGCTCTTGCATCCTTTTTGGTTTAGAGTTTTTGTTCAAGTTACTGGGGTCTTCCTATTCAGTGGAATCAGGATTTTAGTCCAGTTAAACCCATTTTTAACTTGTGTCTGGCAAGTAACTTTTCACTGCTTTTTTTTCCGGATGTGTTATTAAACTCAGCTGATTGGTTATCACTGTATTTGTGGACTGTTTCAACCCCTGACTTAGAAATATGTACTCAAGTGATGTAGATCACCGTGTGACTGTCGGTGGCATCTGAAGTTAACTGTGGAGGAACACTGGTGATGGCTTCCACCTTGAATACTCTGTAGCTCTCCTACCTTCATAGCTATTAATTGAGTGTCTACAGAATCTAGTATCCTTAGCAGATCGTTTCTCAGGACCAAAGATGGCACACTTCTGCCCTTCAGACTTCACATTCTTGTTTATTTGCTTACAAAGCAATGTGTCCAGCAGGTAGTGGGGGTCAGGGGCGAAATGTCTACACAAGGCTCTGTACAGAAGGATTGGATCAGACACAGCATGAGGTAAAAAAGCTTTCACGAGGGGAGTTTCAGGAGTTAACTAGAGGCTAAGAGGATAAAAGGAACAGAGACTTGAGTCTGATAGATTAACAGGTACTTTTATTGGTTGAGTATGTCTAGTCTTAAGGCTGTATCGAATCATGCCTTTGAAGAGCAAGACATAAGGAAGCTGTATTTTACTGCATTGAATTAATGCACAGGTTGACTATGTTTCTCCTCTTATTATTGATTTGCAGTGTCTTTTCAAACAGATGCAAAAAAAAGGCAATCTTTCTCCCTATATATTTCATATTCACTTCAGACATTTCTCTTGGGTTAGTAAGTGGCACAAGGATCTTAGTTATTGACCTTTAACCGCTTCTTTATCCAAAACTCAGAAGTTAATAAACTCTTGTGGATTTTTTAATTTTTTTTTTTAACTTACCAGCCAGCAAAGGTAATAAATTGTGTTGTTTTCAGTTTCACTATCTTTCTGTTTTGCACTCTCAGACTTCTGCATCTTTCTTTACACGCCATCCCTGGGACAACAACTTTTACATTCACAAAATCAAGGGTGTTGCAACTTCCACCGTTGTTGATGTATTCCTCTAAAATTAGCTTTCCCTCCAGCTGTTCAGAGCGTCTGACTTGACTTGCCTCTTACTGGAGTGGAAGAAAGTGTGGGGCAGACAGACTTGCCTTCAAATCTGTGCTGCTAGCTTTCTTAGAAGTGGTCTGGCCACATCGATGTTTAAAATGGGGATAATAATGCTACTGTATTTCACAGAGATATTCTGTTGTTTGGTCCATTCTGTAGCTAATTACAGAGACCATCTAAATGTTCACAGAGACTTTTGCCAAACTGTCTTTCTCTCCGTGACTTTTCCCAAGCTCAACGTTATCCGAGGTTCTTCTTTAAATCAACTTGACTGAAAAAGTAAACATTAATATTTCTGTGTATTTTCTTGCAGATTTTGTAAGTACTCGCATGACATCATCAATGCTGAGAACAAAAAAGTTCTAAAGACTCATGAGTTGTCTGGCCTCGATGAGAACGAGCTGCGAGTCCTGCTTCTCCAAAACGACCCTTTCCTCCTCCCTGATGTAAGTTGTACTGATTTTTTAAGAGAAGCTTTTGTTAATTAGGAATGGGAGAGGGCAAGAGAGAAGGTGGAGGTCTGATCTCAATTTCAAGCTGTTAAGATATGTAACAGAAATATTAGGGTTAGTCTGAATGAAGTATGAATGGGAATGGCTGTGTGTGAAAGCACCAGAAGAAACAATGTGGAGCAAGGGTTGTGAAAGTGCTGTGTACTTATAACCAAAAAAAATAACAGCAATAAAACTGTTAAACACTGAGGAGTGTGTTGCTTACATAAAATACCAGAAGGCTTGCACCTTGGTAAGGCCGCATCATCTATGACTTGTCAGCAGAAGCTCTGCCCTCTGACAGCAGGAAGCAGACAGCAAGGCTACAGCCTGTTTTGCATGCTGTTCCTGTTAACCCAACAGGATAGTTGCTCAAAACAAGCACACAGAAAAAGTCAGCAACTTCACCGGAGATTTACAGACGATGAGGTAAGCAACACAGAGGTGAAAGATCACAATAATTGTACATGCTTACATGATAAAAGGCCTGACCAAAACTGGTTTCTTGGCTCTTCTCCAAGAGATGATGGAGACTAGGAAGCGAGGGCCCCTTTCCTTTTCCAGCCTACGTAGGCATGCACATTTTGGTGCTTGAGGGTATAGGTGAGTGAGAAAAATCTATGAAAAAATGACCAAATGACTGCAGTCAGTTTTGTGTAAAATCTGCCCCTTCCAAAGCACACTGAATTTTGCTACACTAATTTTCTACGAAGTAACCTTTGTCTGTTTTTTATGCAAGTCATTGATTTTGTTAAATTTGTCTGAACATGCATTCTGGTTCTGCATGTGTGTATAAGGGCAGTGCTATCTTCAAGGTGTGGCTGTTTCAAAGCCAAGGATATCCAGCTACAGCTGTTCCTGGTTAAGAAATCACCAGAGTACTGCCTGTTACCCTTGTCTTTTGGAGGTTATAATCTCCACAGATCTGTTGGCATAACAGTTCTATTGTTTTCTTATTCCCTACTGTGGCAGTGCTGGGCTTTGACAAAATAGATCTTTTTTTTTTTTTTGAGTGTTTTAAAATATATTGTGCTGGCAGATTCAAGGAGCATGGTGGTGATGAGCAAGGAGGATTAATAATATCTCTGTCCCACTCAGCTGCATCTAAAACTTAAGTGTTTCTTGTTTAATTACTCCCAGTAATGAGCAGATACTAGCAACCATCATTGATAGGTGTTACTCTTAAGCTCTTGTCTGTTCAGCCCTCACCGCTGGCAGGCATCACTAATTACCTCTAATTGAGCACCTTAACTTGTATTATGAAGTAAAATAGCAGAAACAATGGAAAACAGTGATCGATGCAGGCCATTCATAAACCTGAGAGCTGGGGAAAGGGGTGTGAAAGCCAGCTTGGCTGTTTCTTGCTTAGAAATGCTGACTGGCTGTGTGTGTGCTGACAAATGGCATGTATGAAGCTCTCAAGAAAGAGGAACCTTTGGTCTTCTGTGACCTGAACTGGGGTGCAAGGTAAGAAAAACACAACAGCACTCCAAAATCTGGGGTTTTTACACTTTCCCTTACCTTCTGTCTGGCTCTCCTTTTTTTTGTTTCTTGGCAAATGCAAGGGGCAGTGTGCTTTCCTGATGTAGCTTATTAGTGGATTCCCTGTTTAGCTGAGGCAAGCACTTTGTTCTGGATTGGTAGTTTATTCTGATGCTCCCATGTAAAAATTTCGTCTGGCATACTAACATCATCTTTTAATGCATTTTCCTTTAGATGCTCTACAAAATTGCTCTCAACTGGATTCAGTGTCTTTAAATCTCTAGGAGCTTCACTTTGTAACTTAAGTGGCTGGTATCTCCACTACCCTAAAGTGATATTTTCTGTAATGGATGCTCCATATAAAATGTTTTTATTTTTAGTAGTCTCTCAGCTGTTACCTGATTCTGTATTTTAGCTGATTTCCCCACCACCACCACTCTCTTGAGCAGGAAGATGCAAGCATGAAAGCAATTCCTGTGCTCTGGCCCCACAAACCAGTGTCTGGCATAAGTCTTACGCTTTTTTCGGTAGTTCTTAAACCAGCTTCAGGCTGCATGACAAACTGTGCTCTCTGTTTCTGGTTTTGATTAGCAGTATTCCTGGAGGAGAAAGTTTCTAGAAAGGAGAAGATATTGAAGTTAAGGGGGAAAGATTGGGTTGAGGAAAGACCTATTAAGAAAGCAGTGATTTTAAGTTTTTCTAGAAACATCCAGCGAACTATATTACTCCTTTGAACCAAGGGACTACTGTATAAGTTTCTATCACAGCCCTTAGTTTGTGCTTGATTGTCTCTCTCTGGTGGATGTTGGACTGTTTGTTTCCAGCTCAGTAACTTAAACAGTTATCTCCACTTGGAGGGATGGAAAAATAAGGTGCGTATTTAAAACCTTAACTTATTTTTCTTCTTAGGTAGGCACTCAGATGAGGCATATACATTTTAGATGAAGGTAACACTTTGAGTGGTATCGGGCCCCCAAAACAGAGCAACATTCTTCTTCAACTGAGGAAGAGCATCCCTTGGCAGTGGTATAAGATTTGAGTTCTTTAGTGACTGAAGTTGCAAAGCATCTCCCACAAGACTGTCATTACCTAGCACTTGCATATGTTCTTGATACATAGATCTTAGAGTGCTCTGTAGATAATAAGGCTTTCTGCATTCCCCTCGGTCAAAGTTGGGAAAATGAAGGAGAGAAAAACGAAGTGACTTACCCAAAATTCTGGAGTAGGTGAATAATTGCTTTGCATTGGCAGGTGCTGCTACTTTTGGTTCTCATTAAGAAAGGCACATGATGTTTAAGATAAATAGCTGGTTACTACTAAGTGTTATAATGAGAAGAAATCTTACATGTCCCTTCTGATATCATGGGAACTCATGACAATACAGTGTCAGACAGACCTCTCTGGTAGGACCATGGCTTGCTGTAGAAGCCATGGTAGAATTCCCATCCGTGGTGAGGGTCAACACCCTTGTTGTTGTTGTTCACATCGTTATAGTATTTTTCTGAAAAAAAAAAAACCCAAAGCTTTTGGTCTTCTATCCATATAAAACTGAATGTTCTAGATGGTACACCAAAGTCCCCCGAGAGCATTATGCTCTTATGCATCTCTATAGGAACAAGCTCGTACAAACAGTACATACAGGTTGTATTGTTAAAGGCAGTTGATGCTAATGGCATGGTATGTGCTCCCATTATGTGGCTGTCACTAATGATAACGTACAGGTCTCTGCAACTAAGGCCTACAGGTAAACTGCATAGATTTGTTAGAAGTTGCCATCTCCTCATTATAATGTCTTCCCCAGTGGACTGCTACATTAGCTGAAAATAGGTTCAAAATTAATTTTCCAAAATTTATTTTCTCAGTACAAGAGAGTGATGGAGCTACTGGACGGAGTTTGGCGAAGAGCCACTAAGATGATGAAGGGACTGGAGCATCTCTCACATGAGGACAGGCTGAGAGAGCTGGGACTGTTTAGCCTGGAGAAGTGAAGGCTCAGGGGATCTCATCAATGTTTACAAACGCCTGAAGGGGAGGGTGTAAAGAGGACAGAGCCAGGCTGTTTTCAGTGGTGCCCAGTGGCAGGACCAGAGGTGATGGGCACAAACTGAAACACAGGAGGTTTCCTCTGAACATCAGGAAATGCTTTTTTACTGTGCGCGTGACTGAATACTGGCACAGGTTGTCCAGAGAGGTTGTGGAGCCTCCCCCCTTGGAGATATTCAAAAGCCTTCTGGACATGGTCCTGGGCAACCAGCTGTAGGTGGCCCTGCAGGGGCATCTCTGCTCAGCACTTGGAGCACCTCCTCCCCTTCCTTCTTCTCACCTTGGTGTCTGTAGGGCTGTTTCTCACACTTTCCCCACCGCCCCCCTCACTACTGTGCAGCGTTTTGCCCTTTCCTAAATACGTTTTCCCAGAGGTGCCAGCAGCTTGGCTGATGGGCTCAGCTGTGTCCTGCAGTGGGTTTGTTGGAGCCAGCTGTGTCCAGCATGGGGCAGCCCCTGGCTTCTTCTCACAGAGGCCACCCCTGCTGCCAGCACTTTGCATAGGCACCCAACAGCTTGTAACATCACTGATAGCATTTTGTGATGCAGCTGAGCTTAAATATGTAAATAATAGCTGTAATTGCAAGGGGGTAAATGGAAAGTTGTGATATAGTTGCCCAAAAAGGGTGCAGGAAAACATGTAGAAGTAAAATCTGCAAGATATCTTGTAAAACTAAAATTCTGCAGAGCAGGCAGGAAGGGTATATGATGGAAGCAGAATAATCCAGCAGAACAAGTCCAGATGTCAAAAATAAGATGTCAAAAGCAAATGAGAGTATTCTTTGGAGTGTTAGGGGTAGAAAAGCATAAAGCATCCACAATTACAGAGGGAAGACAGGGAAGAAAGAAGACAACCCCCTTTGGTTTCTGCTTCCCTCGGAGGCTAAGAACCATCAAGGATAGTAGCCATCAGCGCTCACTGAAATTACATCAGTTCCATGGCTTTGTATGCTCTCACCTAATTTAAAATAAGTTTGTGAATGCTAATTGTTCTGTAGATGATACTGACTAATGGCAATGAAGAACTCACCTTTGACAATGGGTATTGTTAGTGAATATGAATCCAGTAAAGAGTTGTTTTGCAGTTGAAACTGGCCTGATTTTTCAGTCTTTTAAACACTGCCATCCCAGCAATCTCTAATTCCCTAGTTGATATATAAATCTATATATATCCAGTTGCAACACAGCATAAAAACAGTCTCTGTTGCTTGGAACAGGGGTTGGGAGGAGATCTGTGACAGTTCTGGTGTGATGTTGGGGCTGCCTGCCAGACAGCTGTGTGTCCTCCTCAAAACAGCTTTCTTGTTAAGAGCTGCTCCTGTGTGCTGCAGGAGCAAAAGCGTTGCTGTGGTGTTTGGTGGGCAATATGAAGGAGTTTTTGGTGTGTGACTTGTTCCCTGGGTCCAATTCACTGCATATCTCTTTTTTGGTGAGCAGAGGGATAAAGAAGTGAGTTGCTTTTTCCATATGTACTGTAATCTCAAAGCATTCTTCCTATCATTTTTAGACGCCCAAGTCTTCAATGCAGAATAGGCTTTACAAATAGGAAGTGCAAATGCAGTTTCAGCTCCATAAAATAATACCTCATTTGACACAGTATATATGTTTTTTATGGATACACTTGTTCTTTGTTATGGCTTTGTTTTGTTTTGCTTTATTTTGCTTTTTAATAGAATAACTGTAAAACAGTCAGTTGTTATGTAACTGTCTTGCTTAGGAGTGCCAAAAATGAATGTTTGTTGGATTGGCTTTTCTTTTTCTTGGAAAAAAAACTCTGCACAACTTCAAAACTGAAAATGCATGAGTCAGCTGAAAATGCCTGCTCTTCCATGCAAGAAATCTGTCCGGATTAAAGAAGTCACAATGAACACGTGCTTTTTAGTCACAGTTTTTCTGCTGTTAAAGCTGCATGCCTATAGAACAAAGAAAAAAATTACTGATTCTAATGTGCTTTTCCATTTCATATTGTATCTATCCTCCCCACTTCTAGGTCTGCCAGTTTTACAACAGAAAGGATGGTATCTGCATCCAGCAAAACAATTGTAACAAGCTTCATATTTGTCGACACTTTCTCCACGGGGAATGTAGATTTTTTCCATGCAAGAGGTCCCATAACCTCTTGGATACCCATGCACTGAGAGTGTTGGAAACTGGAGGCATTGACGTGAACATAGCTTCAAACATCCAGGCTATATATAATCACAAGCATGTGGAATTTAGCAAGGAACTGAAGAAGGGGAAAAGTAAGTTGTAAGAAACACTGAGTTTAAATAGGATTCTGAGTTTGATAGAGGTAGAAGCCGTTCTTGCCTTACGTCACAGCTAAACCCCATCATCCTTTCTGTGCTTTCAGTACTCAACTACAAACAAAGAGAAAATTTATTGAAAAAAACACCAGTTATAAGGAGTAAAGAACTGAGGATACCTTTGCAAACAGTTTACTCCCCTGTCCATATGCCACCTTCAGAAGGTAAATATCTAGATAAGTACCGACTGCTTCCATGTGGAATCAGCTTTCCCATTTCCCCTCTTACAACGTGTACGTATTTTTTTCCCTCCTGCCATTGGTCTGCTCTCAGGAATGGGGTAAGTCATAGCTGAGTCGTGTGGGAGGCAGAGCTGCATTACTGTTGCCTAAAATACTGCATGCAAAATTGCTATTGAGTGGCTGCTGATAACTGTGACTAGCTGGGATTTTGTAACTGTTATTGCTGATCTGTTATATCAGCAGTGGAGTGCTGGTGGAAAATTATGTGTGATGGGCATAATCCTCAACACACAAATTGGGATGTTGGCAGCTACCTGAGGTTCTGGTCCAGCAGTGCTGTTCATTCAGTCTTCTCATGCAGGTCCCAACAATAATGTACCTGGTCAGAGCCAACACCAGTCGCCCACAGGAGCTAGAGGTAAAGATGAAGGTATGGATTGTTTCTAACTCTACAGTCTCGAGAACAGTGGTTCTCATTGGGATTTGGTTTCTCACAGCCTTACAGCTCCCTGTGGTAGTCGGAGTGCATCTTATGTATGCTGAAAGCCATAGTACCGGACGGCCTGCAGAGGATTGTTGAGATTTCTGCCCAAGCATTGTGCAACGCAATGGGGAGTAGTCTGGGATTGATCTCTGTACTGTTCTGGACACATTGCTTCCTTCCTGGGAAGGAGACAGAGTTGTATCTGTGCATGTGATATCTTTCCTTGCCTTCTGTCCCCAGGAAATGGGTATAGCTTTGTCAGTAGAGTGGTTGTTTTGATATACCTTCCAGCGAGCGAATAGGAACTCAAAAATCTCCTGTCATCCTGGGAAGAAGGGCCTTGGCCTTAAAGCCTGTCAGAGTCCAATACTCTCTGAACAGGTTCTTTAAGATATTCCACGCATGGAGGGTGTAATGTTGTCATGATTTAAGCCTAGCCAGCAACTAAGCACCACACAGCCGCTCACTCACTCCCCCCACAGCGGGATGGGGGAGAGAATTGGAGGAGTAAAAATGAGAAAACTCATGGGTTGAGATAAAGATAGTTTAATAGGTAAAGCAAAAGCTGCACATGCAAGCAAAGCAAAACAAGGAATTCATTCACTATTTCCCATCGGCAGGCAGGTGTTCAGCCATCTCCAGGAAAGCAGGGCTCTATCATGCATAACGGTTACTTGGGAAGACAAACACCCGCCCTTCCTTCTTCTTCCCCCAGTTTTTTATTGCTGAGCATGACGTCATATAGTATGGAATATCCCTTTGGTCAGTTGG
>VYZW01002626.1:0-49225 GCA_013401315.1 Balaeniceps rex | reverse complement strand
GATGTCATCTATCTGGACTTCTGTAAGGCCTTTGACACTGTCCCCCACAACATCCTTCTCTCTAAAATGGAGAGAGATGGATTTGATGGGGGGACTGTTCGGTGGATGAGGAATTGGTTGGATGGTCGCATCCAGAGGGTAGTGGTCAATGGCTCGATGTCCAAATGGAGATCCGTGACAAGTGGTGTTCCTCAGGGGTCCGTACTGGGACCAGTACTGTTTAATATCTTCATAAATGACACAGACAGGGAGATCAAGTGCATCCTCAGCAAGTTTGCAGATGACACCAAACTGAGTGGTGCTGTTGACACGCCTGAGGGACAGGATGCCATCCAGAGGGACCTGGACAAGCTCAAGAACTGGGCCCATGCGAACCTCATGAGGTTCAACAAGGCCAAGTGCAGGGTCCTGCACCTGGGTCGGGGTAACCCCCAGCATCAATACAGGCTGGGGGATGAGTGGATTGAGAGCAGACCTGCAGAGGAGGACTTGGGGGTACTGGTGGATGAAAAGCTGGACATGAGCTGACAATGCGCCCTCGCTGCCCAGAAAGCCAACCGTATGCTGGGCTTCATCAAAAGAAGCGTGGCCAGCAGGTCAGGGGAGGTGATTCTGCCCCTCTACTCTGCTCTGGTGAGACCCCACCTGCAGTACTGCCACCAGCTCTGGAGCCCTCAGCACAAGAAGGACATGGACCTGTTGGAGCGGGTCCAGAAGAGGGCCACAAAAATGATCAGAGGGCTGGAGCACCTCTCCTACGAGGAAAGGCTGAGAGAGTTGGGGTTGTTCAGCCTGGAGAAGAGAAGGCTCTGGGGAGACCTTATTGCAGCCTTTCAGTACTTGAAGGGGGCTTGTAAGAAAGACGGGGACAAACATTTTAGCAGGGCCTGTTGCAACATGACAAGGGGTAATGGTTTTAAACTAAAGGAGGGGAGATTTAGGCTAGATAGAAGGAAGAAACTTTTTACAATGAGGGTGGTGAAGCACTGGAACAGGTTGCCCAGAGAGGTAGTGGAGGCCCCATCCCTGGAAACATTCAAGGTCAGGTTGGACGGGGCTCTCAGCAACCTGATCTAGTGGAAGATGTCCCTGCTCACTGCAGGGAGGTTGGACTAGGTGACCTCTAAAGGTCCCTTCCAACCAAAACTATTCTATGATTCTGTGATTTATCAACTGCAAATTAGACAAGATTAAATTATACCGGAATACAGTAAAGCAAATGTTACTATACCAGAGATTCATCAGCTAAAGTGCAGAAAATGGAACTTACAGTAACAAGTAAAAGGTGGAAAAGAAACTGGCATGGCAAAAATGTCAACAGGCAGTGCTGACAGCTGAACTACTGGTCCATATTAAGTTCAATGATCTATTTAAGCACTGGTTATATTTAATATTTTCCCTAACTAGGAAGGTTTTGATAAAATTTCAAGACACTTTCAACACAGGAAAGGCTAACAATATTCACATAAGGGAGAACTGAATCGTTGACAAGGTCATACAACAGAGGTGGGAACAAGCGCTGTACTGCCCTGTACATGGGCATTCATTTTTTGAAAGATCTAGTGAGGCCAATTAAGTATTCCAGTACAAGATGTATGACAGGATAAAAAATGACGGAGTAAGGAAATACATGACTGCCACAGGCTCTACTCTCTCTCTAAATAATTTTAGAGAATTAAAATTCATTCTCTCTCTCTCTCAAATAATTTTATTTACTTATTTAAAAAGCATAATCTGGACATTCATCCCACTCCCCATTCCCAACTGAGTATCAACCACTACACCACAGTCAGGTTCCTTGTTTGCTCTCTGCCCCGAGTTTGGTTTTCTCTGCTAGTGGAGACCGCCGCATCCAGCTGAGCATCCCTGACCCCAACTGCCCCAGGGCACGCTTCCCACATCCCTGTCTCCTGTCCATTCTAGAGCCACGGGGAAATTACTGCACCCCAAACGCAAGCCCCAAACACCTCCTCCTAGGCCTCCTAGCCTGCACATGGGGTAGCACAGGGCACTGCCCAGAGGACTCCAGCCCTGCTTTGCATCCCAGCGTAACAGCCATGCCGCCTCACAGAGCTATCAAGGGCTCATTTAGCTTTACTGCTTGAAACTGGCAGGAGATCATATCAAATAAATACCCACTCTCTCTTTTTCTCATACAGTGCACAGGATGAACTGTGGTCTCTCAGTGAGCAGGTCTATTTACCAGTCACTATTCCAAACTCCTTTAAAATATTAACTCTGGAATTAATTCCTTGAGGGGGTGGGGTTATGATGGCTTTACTACAGCACTGAACACTTTACAAACAGCAATGATTTTTTTGTATAATACCTTTCTCAAATAAAATGACATATTTTACTCATTTTATATGCGGGAAACAAAGAGACAAAAGCCTCTTGCATCCAATGCAAGATAGTCAAAATGTCCAGGAACTAGTGATTTGGCAGTCTCTTCTTTTTCATGTTCCTATAAGAAGTAGGAACACATTTAAAACTTTAGTTTAGCAAAATATAATCACATATACAGAGAAAAAAAGAATTACATCCAGTATCATTTCTAGATGCCCTGAAGCATCTTGACTTGCCTCCAGGGGTTTTCTGTGTCACATCTGCCAGTCCCACAGGGTCATCTAAGGTACCCTAGGGCATCAAAATGATACTATATGCTTATGTTCAAGCAACTGAATCTTATCCTCTTTAATAGAGAGATGTCATGAAAACTTCGTATCGTATCAGAAATATTCTGTTTGCCACATAAAAAAGCCACATCCCTGCTCAGAACAGACTGAGTAGACCTACTCGCGTGTGCAAAGCTGAGAAGCCTGCAGAAGTCCAGCATTCCTCTGTTAATCTATTACTGTGCCACATAAAGCACTGCTAAAGGTAAAGGACAACCTCAGTGGCCTGGGTCCAAGCACTGAAAAAGCATCGAGATGGAACTAATTTCTTAGCATTAGAATTGTCTTTTCTTCCTTGAGTCAAGGGTATGGCACAGAGGTGATGATCATGAGGCAGCTGAGAAATGAGTATGTCTCCTGTACCTCTGGCTTCAGACCAGCTACTCACATAACGTGCAGGACAACTACCTTCCTCTTACCTGCCTCATGACACTCCAAATACCGCTCTACAATGTCCTCTGGCTGCAGAGAAGGGCACTAACTTCCCCATCTAACAGTTGCATCCCTGCTGGATACAGTTTTCTCTTTGCATGACCATTCCTGTAACCCACTTCTGTCAAAATATGTTTTAATAACAGAGTTATGAATTGCTTACCTTCTCGTTTAAAACAGAGGCAACCCAGATAGTATGCTTATTTCACCTTTGTTCTGCACCCACATGGATATTTATTTTTATATGTCACTACTACAGATACAGCACTGCAAACAATATAACTGAAGTCTCAGTGTCTTCCCAGGTATTAAACAGTACAGAAGGTTACCAGACTTAAGGCTGTGCAATCCTAAGCTAAAATTCACAGAAGTCAGCGGCAGGTGTTTGTTACTGAGTAAACCACCTTTGGATCAGGACTTAAAACAGCCTTGAAAAGTGGTTAATGTCCAAATCCCATGACCTTCTGTTCATTAAATTGCATGTTAGATCATGTTGTACATATTGAGCGGGAGAATTAAAGTGTCTGTTACAAGTTCCCAAGATGCTTTTTGGTCCAACTTTTTATTGGAGTAACAGCTAGCTTTTCACTGAACGCTCAAATGGCATAATTTGTCTTCACTGCTTATTAATTTCTGAGAAAAGCAAAAATTTCTGAGAAAAGCAATGGGAAATGGCAAGCTTTCAAAGGAGATTATTATCAGCAGCCAGCATATATAGTTGAGCTTCTTTAGAGAGAAATATTAGAGGCACGTTGGAGCTACGCAAAATTTCAGACAAACTTGCTTTCAGCAATGCATGTGCACTCAGGTTAACTTCCATAAATAATATAATATAAAATAGTAAATGAAAATAATAGTAAATTAATATAAGTGAAGAGGCTAAGATTCAGTTGCTTGAACATAAGCATATAGTATCATTCTGATGCCCTAGGGTACCTTAGATGTCCCTGTGGGACTGGCAGACGCGACACACACAACTCCAGAGGTCTGCATCCTCCTGGGGCTGCGGCAGGAGGCAAAGCAAAATGCTTCAAGGCATCTAGAAATTACATTAGATGCAATTCTTTTTTTGTGTGATTATATTTTGCCAAACTAAAGTTATAAAGGTTAGACTAAGGTATATCAAAGTTAAGGAAAAGAAACATTAAAAAAAAAAATCACATTTGTTGTTTTTAAAACAACTGAAACAGCTGAATATTTAATGTTGACACTTTTTAATGGTGACATCTGGTTTAGATTTTAAAAAATCTCATTTTAATTTGACATTTACTTTAAGTTAAAAAAATCTAATCACGAATATACCTCCTGATTTTTCTTTTTGCCAATGGTTTCAAAAGCAAGCTAAGAAACACAAGACCAGAAAATACACCCTACTACTCAATACAATGACTGCATGCTACCCTATGATGCTTGACCAATTTACCACAGCATTAATATCCAATCTGTAATGGACAAATTTACATATTAGGAAATCAGTTTGCAACAATGGTGATTTTACAAAGGACAATGGAAATTAAAACTGAAATGTTAATCATCCAAAACCTTCAAAAAGGTTTAAATGGTGGTTATCTCCCCAGCATGTGAAACACACTGGGAAGGAAGTCACAGGTCAAATCATTTTAGATTTATTGCTTAAAAACAGCTTTGTAAATATTATCAGATTCTCAAGCACTAAGGAGGCAGGCAAATCTTCATCTAAAAGGTTTCCTTGCTTATAAACTTCTGAAGCAGAGTCCAACTAACACAGGGTAAGATGAGGTTTGTAGACAGATACTGTCTGTTATTAAGTCAACTACAATAAGTGAAAAAGTCAACCTTCTTTAAGTCTGACAAAGAGGCAAAAAGTCAAACCTTATATATATATAAACAATTGCTCTAAGTTTAGTTACATGTGTTAACTGTGTTTCAGTGGATCAAGAGAAAGTGGTATGACAAATTATAAGCAAGCGCTCTCATCTTTCCACGGTCTTTTGAAGTCTTTACTTCAGACCTGTTGAAGGACTTCTTTCTGTGAAAGTTTGTCTACTGCTTTTCCAACTGACCTAATTAAACAGAGTACCACTACACAGAAACCTTATCTTCTCAAGGTGGGCACTGTTTCAACTGGCTATGAGACAGTAGCCCTCACTGATGATAAACTGTCATCCGAACATTAGAAGCTCTGCCATTAAGTGTGTTGTTCTGCAGTAAGGCTAAAATTAATTAAATAAATATATCTCCATAGTTCTCTTTCTTCTATAACCACACTTCCACTTCTATATTCAGACAAATCCTCTCCTGCAGGATGCTCCCCTTCACAAATGCAAACCTGCAACATTTGAATATTACACATGGCCAATCAGCCATGTGTTGTTCCTAATACTTCAGGAACTGAAGTCTCACAGCACAACTTTAATAGACTGAAACTCATTTGCAAATACGAAGACTCACAGCTTCCCATGCATTACTTAATGAGTTCTGCACAGAAAAGGGATGAATAAATACCTTTGTGTCTGTCTGGGGGAACCAATAAAATGTTGATTTATAATCTCCAGTAAATACACAATCTCAGCTGGTCCACAGTAGATATAAACAAAATGCCTCACTTAATGTCTCCATTGCAAATATATCAACACCCACCACATCCCACCAACAGGGCTGGCGTAACAGAGCAGACCTTCTCTTCCCATGGGTACTACTGAACTATGAATATGCAACAACCCAGAGGGTCCTGGCAGCATTTCTGTACCCTTGTCAGCACCACCAAGGCTGTGCATCTCTAGCCTGGTGGCTGCACGGCAGCTTCCCTAGGCTGCATCAACTATTGGGTGAGGTGACCTCCAAGCCCCTGATCAGCAACTCCCAGCTTGTAATTAAGTGCAAGTGCCTTGATAAATGACATGGAAATTGCTTCATCAATAAGAAAGTCTGTGCCTTATGTGTTACTGTGAATAGATGAAGGAAATTTCCCATCGCTAGATAAAAAAGGAACCCAGTGCGTACTTTAAAAAGGATTGCCATCTTCAAAATCACTACCTAAAGCAATTCTTAATTGGCATGTCTGGTACCAGTTTGGAGGCAGTGCAGGCAGATTTCCATCCAGATACACGTAATCAATCCAGGCTCAGAAAGGCATACGAACACCTGCTGAAGTCGGTGATTAGCTGAATAAATGTGGAAAGGTTTTCTTGTTCTGGGTTTCTGTGTTTTTTCTTTTGTTGTTGTTATTGGGTTTTTTTTTAAAAAGATTGTATTTAGAAGTTCCTTTCTTTGTAAGGGTGTTTTTCTGAGCTATTCTAAGCAGATACCATGCCATTATGGATTTGAGCAGCCATTTACAAGTACCAATGTATCTCCTGTATCCTTAGCAGAAGTTTTAAAACACTCTTCTGGGAAGGCTCTAGCCTTTAAGTCACAGTTTTGTATCTTACTACAAGAATATAAAGAAGCTTTGCTTATGTGCTTTTAAGAAACACTATACAAGCTCAGCAATCCAGACGAATGTCTGGGACCAGGGTAACTCGGAGTCACCTTTTGCAAGTCTCTCTTAATGGCAGAGCATTTACAGAAGTACTTGAAACCACCTCCTCAAACTCTTACTCCAAACTTAGGCGACTCCTGATCAAAAAAAAAAAATTGGGGACCAGAACTGATGAGCCAAATTCCTAGTTTATTTTTCCCATGTCCTACAGTAATGTTTGCTCTTAAGATCTTACTAAGAACTAGCAATTTATATACTGCAATAGGGTCCACAAAGCAACATGTTTCTAAGGATATAAACTGTCCCACTGAAATTAACAGGACTACTCACATACTGGGGCATACGGTTTAGTTAAAGTCTTTGAACTCAGGTTTAAGAGCCTTAGGAAATCAGTCTTCAAAAGTTCAATGTGAATACACTAAGATCTTTGCACTGTAAATTGTTATATACAATTCTGTGTACAGTTAGTACTTCACAGAATCACAGAATGGTTAAGGTTGGAAAGGACCTCTGGAGGTTATCTAGTCCAACCCCCCCTGCTCAAGCAGCGTCACCTAGAGCCAACTGCCCAGGACCACATCCAAATGGCTTTTGAGTATCTCCAAGGATGGAGACTTCAGCACCTCTTTGGGCAACCTGTGCCAGTGCTTTGTCACGCTCACAGTGAAAAAAGTGTATCCTGATGTTCAGAGGGAACCTCCTGTATTTCAGTTTGTGTCTATTGGCTCTGGTCCTGTCACTGGGCACCAATGAAAAGAGCCTGGCTCCCTCTTCTTTGTACCCTCCCTTCAGGTATTTATATATATTGAGAAGATCCCCCTGAGCTGAGCCTTCTCCAGGCTGAACAGCCCCTGTTCTCTGTCTTTCCTCAGTGCTCCAGCCCCTTCACCATCTTAGTAGTCCCTCTCTGGACTGTCTCCAGTCTGTCCATGTCTCCCTTGTACTGGGGAGCACAGAACTGGACACAGCACTCCACGTGAGGCCTCACCACTGCTGAGTAGAGGGGAAGGATCACCTCCCTGCTGGCAATACTCCTCCTAATGCAGCCCATGATCCTTTTCTTTGCCACAAGAGCACATTGGTGGCTTGTGTTCAGCTTGGTGTCCAGCAAAACCCCAGGTCCTTTTCTGTTAAGCTGCTTTCCAGCTGGGTGGCCCCCAGCATATACTGGTGCATGGGGTTGTTCCTCCCCAGGTGCAGGACTTTGCATTTCTCCTTGTTGAACTTCATGAAGTTCCTGTCTGCTAATTTTTCCAGCCTGTCGAGGTCCCTCTGGATGGCAGCATGACTCTGGCATATCAGCCACATCTCCTAGTTTGTGTCCTCTGAAAACTTGCTGAGGGTGCACTCTGCACCATCATCCACGTCATTAAGGAAGATACTGAGCAAGACTGGACCCAGTATTGACCCCTGGGTTACACCACTAGTTACTTGCCTCCAACTAGACTTTATTTCACTTTGTTATATTTCCAGAATATAACTAAACAGAATGAAGATGTTACATTTTTCTACTCTACACAGGCAGATGTTTGAAATAATCACAAATAGGACACTTTGGGAATTAGAGTGATTCTGGAAAATGCTAAACAAGTGGATGCTTTTGTCCTACTCTAATGGAAGCTACAAACACCTTTTCATCTTCTGTAAACAGTATGCATCCATGAGGCATAAGTTGCTTTCATTTCCAAGATGCTTCACACAGTGGCAAGAGTTCACCCGCTTAAGTTCTCCTCTGTCTCTTATTGCCACAAGAGCTCTTGGTTCTATATTCTGAAATAAATTCTTACTCGTGTCTTGAAAGATAAATATCTTTAACTACAGTCACTATCATGGCTCAAGGGGAAGATAAACGTATAGAACAAAAGAGCTCACAGAAAAATATGAGGAAACTGGTCGATTCATACTTTGTGTTATCATGCTAATGTCTAAGATTCATTTCAAGAGCATCTCCAACAGACCATTTTGTCATTGGTGTCCACCTGCAGGCTGCAGGTCCCCAGAACAATTCTGAATCGCTTTATTTTCTCATCTATAATTTACTTTCAGTTTTTAAGGAATCCTTGAATACGAGTCAAGAGTCTTAGGAAGAAGGATCAGTTAAAAAAAAAGAAAAGCAAGGAAATAAACACACTAAAAATGAAGCTTTGACAAGTAAAATCAAAGCTTAGTTTTCAGAACAGCCTTCAACTGCACAGGCTGTACAACTACCTATTCCATCACTGTCTATTTTAGTGCCAGAGAAGGAGTACTTTTAAAAGAACTTGGTAAAGCAGAATGAAAAAGTCCTATATAAACTTTCCTAAATACCCAACTATCTATCACTTCAAATATATCATTTTTAAGAGGTCGTGCAAAGAAAATTAGAGTTTGACATGGCATCTACAGAAGGTCTTAGTTTAATTTTAAAAACAGATTAAAAAAAATCACAACTATTCCTTGGCAAGGTCCACTTGGATAAAGAAGAACTAACTTGAAAGGGACTCATCACAGAGATCTTTCCTTACTAGACATATAGTACAGTGTCTATGAAGTTCATTAGTCCTTTCCCAAATTTAGCTCATTTTGCTGTAGAAATTGATATTTATATCAACAACAGAATTTCTTTGCTAAAATAATCAGTTGGGGGAGGAGGGAACTGGAGGAGGGATACTGGAGGAGGCCAGTATCACCATGTGTCACAGAGTTACTTCCAGCTAACTCCTTTTTTAAAAACAGATGATTTCTAGCCAGATATGCATTAAAGCCACTCAAATTCCTCAAAAAACTGGAAGGTAAAACTGTAATTCATGTTGTTTCAATGACAAAGACAACATCCAATTAATAAAATTTGTAACTGTAACGACTTACACAGCAGTTTTGCAACATGGCAAATTCCAAATGTGTTTAAAAAAAGATCGACGAAAATCTAAACAAAGACAGCGTGTCATTTAAAGACAAATTCTGAGTCTTCTCTGGTGTGCTTTGTTTTGCATTGCTCTAAGGTTTACCCAGCATGAGGTTACCTGTAAAAGCTGTTGAGCCTTAGCCCAGCCTTTTCTCCTCAAGAAGCCACTTCCTATCTCTGATCATTGCTGCTCCCTCCTGTATCTTATATTGCTCGATCACACTCTTTTTAAAGCAGGATGACCAAAACTACCTGCAACATTCAAGAGATGGACACATCAGGAATTTTACAGTTTTTCTGTTTGCTCTACATTTTTTTTTCCCTGGAAACACCTACAGTAGCAATAGGGATTATTCAGAAAGTGTTGCCCTAATAAGTCTTAGGATGCAAGCAAAGTAAGGTTTTTAGGATGACTTACTATCCGCTACGAAACCATGCAATATAGTTAGACAAGCTTGCAGGTGCATGACCTAGAAACACTTGAAGTGTATAAAATAGGGTTCCTGAAGTAAACAAAATCTATTTGTCCATTGGCCTACCTGTGGCAAACAGCTGTTCTGGTCAGAGAAGCAGCCAGAGCCAGCCAGCCACTGGGGGCAACTACAGGGGAAACAACTACAGCTCGACAAAGCCTTACACACCACAGGAAAGGGGTCTCAAAGCAGAAGTCTGAGGAAAAGATGGCAACAGCTAACAATTCCAGTTTTATCTGTCCTGAATACATACACATACTGTAAAACATTTTTCCCCCTGTTTCTCATATCTGTACACAGATGAAAGATACTGAGGCTCAATGTATTCAAAAACTTATGAATATAGTAACTACAGCAGATGTATTCATAAACTAAATCCTCTATCGTTTAAGGAAAGATTAAAGCCCACCTTCATTAAACAAGCTGAAGCAACAGAAGAGAAAGCTTGGCTGTCTACCAACCTAAGGAAAACCTTTCGAGCCGGACATTACATGCAGGAGGAACTAGATGAGTTACTTACACAGAGATACCTGAGGATACACAGAATACACCAGAATCAGGCCAGGCAATATTCCCCCAAGAGAGTAAGTGTAAATTTGAACTTTAAAAAATGAAGTTGACAATGCACTGGCCTTTGCTTTGCAGGGAGCAATCTGTCAGAAAAATGGGCTGGGTGATTAAATTACAGAATCACAGAAACAGAGAGAATGGAAACACCTGAAGGGCAGTGTTTGAAGAAGTGACAGGTCTGAAACAGTTCCTCCTTATCTTAATATCTGGTTTTTCCTTCAGTCAGACATATGGAAAGCTGCACACGCTATACAGCCAAAAATGCCCCAGATTAAATAATCCTGTAGCCAGTAGCAATAATTCAGTGCCCACATTACAGCAGATAACATGACTGCACTGCTGTGGGCCAGCACCAAGTTGTCGTCTACAGTTGCCATGGCTTCCTGAAGAATTAAGTGCTCTGGCTTACAGAAGACTAAACCAAGATGCTAGCACATGAAAACAAGCACACTTCTCCCAGCAGTCAGGGTGGTGGAGAGAAGCAGGTCACCAGCATGTAAAGTGGTTGTGCTCTGTACTCTGATTGCCAGCCAGCTTTACCATCGTGTAATTTCCCAAATCTCAATGGAGACATAGTAGATGTGTTTTCCCACAGGTTATGACCTACAAGAATCAGAACCTTGAACAAAAAGAATTGCTGGGATTTGTTGGATGGGAAGGAATTAAGACAGGGGAAAGAAAATAAGAATATCAAACCACAGCAGCAGAGGACCAGTGTCATGACTACAGCTTTTCTCCTTTGGAATAATCACTCTTGGTAAGCGTTGCTCACTAAATGAACACCATCAGACTTAATACTCTAAATTAGTACCCCTGGAGACAAATAGAATAAAAGCCTATATATTCAGAATCCAAAAGAATGCCTGTATTTAAGTATTACAATCGTTATTAGACTTTTTTGTATCTGCTCTTTTATACTATAATTTAAAAATTGGATGTAGTAGTGTTTGGCAAGTTCATGTCAATATGGTGTGAAAGAAAAAAAAAGTAAACGCACTTCTAGAATATTTCAGCCAAAATATTTCCAGGAGAACCAGGAAATAAGGGAGTATTTCATATAATTGTATTTTTAAAAGTACCATTCCATCTGGGTTATCTGTATAATCTTGTTCTCTTGGGTTCACATTTAAAAACAGAATTGATACAGAGAAAGGCACCTAGGATGAGAAGGAGATTAAAAAGCTTTAACTAGAGGTTACTAGAGGAGATGAAGTCTAACCTGAAACGCAGAGATCACAAGTGGTGGGGGGAAGAGAAAGGAAACACACTTCAGGGGGGGAGGGAGGAGGGGAGGGCAGAGAGAGAAAGATATTAAGGGATAAATAACAGTTGAACAAAAGAATAATGAGAATAAGCTGACATAACTGGCATGAAAAGGTATCAGAAGGAAATGAGAAGATCTTCAACCATCAGCCCTTCCAGTAGAAAGCCTGGGAAGGCTGAAGGAATACGAAATAGCCAACCAGCCTTAAGACAGTAACACAGCCAAAGCTCACCATTGTCCCCCAGCACCGAACCTGGGGCTCCCCACATGCCTCCTGCTTCACCTGGGCTGGTCTTCAATTAGGTTGTTAATAAAAGCTTGTAAGGCTATGTCCCACAGCCTACATAAATGCTTTCCTTTCTTGTGGAAAGACTTCTACAGAACCACTGAAGGCAACAACCTCATATAACCCAGATAAATGCATCAAGCTCCAATTTAAAAGTTAAATTTTCTGCTCAAGCTACTCCAACTGGGAGTCTGTTCCAAACATCACTCTGCATAGAATTACTCACAGAACATTTATAAAAAGTTCTTGTAGCAATACTGTTCTTGAAATTAAGCCACTCTATTCTCTCTGTAGTTCTCCTTTCTTGTGTTAACACAGTCCAGTCAGTTCTTTTCCCTTCCCTCTATTTTCCTGGCCACACAAGCAATGTTGCTGTCATCTCCTCTTACAAGACAGGACCTCGGCCATGCTTGCAGCCCTCCATGTCCATTCCTGTCCCAAATAGTCTCTTCCAGCAAGATGCCCAACTAGGTCTTTGTCCCTCCTTTCTTCAAAGCCATCAATGCTTAGATACTACGGTTAATAACCTCTTCGATACTTGCTCAAGTTACAAGTAATTGATACATGAAAGAGCTCAGGAGAAAATTGTTATGAAACCATGACAGAAGACAAGTATTTGTAACTAGTATTATTTACAACTGATGCTGAAAGAAACAAGCAACCAACCACAGAGCAACAAAAAACACTCTTGTGAGGTTTTAAGCCATGATCATTAAAAAGATGGACATTGTTAGACAGAGTTAACAAAGGTGGTTTTCCACACGCTGGTGCAAACAGTTGCGCAGAACAGTGATCACTGGCGACAAGCTCCTACTGATCGCAGCTGTCCTGTCTATTTTCTTTAAACAACTTACGAATTTTACAAAGGTAGAAGTATACCACAGAATGGCGTATTACAGCCTTGGCCTAAGTATAACGCAATGACCTCAGGCTTCTGAGGAAAGCAAGAGTTTGACTTACAGTTACAGCTGAAATCATTAATAAGACACCATGAATGTGTAGCTGTCTCTGAAATACAGCGGCTGTAGATCTGGAAATTGGCCTCACTTCAAATGCAACAAAGATTTCTCCAACAGAAGAAAAGGGAGAAAAACCCCTAAATAATATAGGAATGATTTGATAAGAAGCTTTTACATCATTAGAGAACAGAAGTCATGATGTAAATCCATGAGATGCCAACAACTAGAAAATAGCCTGCAAATGCCTTGAACCTACTTTTGAACTTGATCGAACAAAGTGACAGAAATTTGAGCAAGGTGTTTGCCAGGGAGGGGGAGAGGGGAAAGTGTTGCAAGGACTAAAGAACTCAGAAGGAGGACACCATGTTTGCTGCCTCCCAGCTTCAGCAGAAGTGAACTCATCACACATACTCTCTGCAGCAATGTCCTCTGGCAGCGACTGCTGTTCCTAGTGTAAACCTCCCACTGACTTCAATGGGAACCACATGAAGCTAGGGAAGAAAATCCTGGCTTGACTGAAACCAACAGAAATTTTGATAAAGCCTTCAAAGAAGGATAAGACTGCACTAAGGAATCATCATAGGTTTCCCCTCAGTGCTAAATTTTATTAATATATTAAAAGGAAAATACACCCACATACCCAACCGGAAAATTCAAGCTGGTTCCAATAATTTTGCTGGAAATATGCTAATTCAAACCAGCCAAACTTTGGTCCTTTTACATGCTGATGTTATCTATCTTGAAAAGAACTAATTCTACAGATAAAGCATATTTCTTCTTACATAAATGAATAGCTATCTTTAATGGTGTAATATTAATTAACTGCATACTAAAGCAGGTCATAGAAACAGAAACACAACCTCCATAATTTGCTAGTGACAATAATTGGGAGGGAGGGAAGGGGAGAACAGAAATAAAAAGAGCGAGAGTGAGCTGAAACCAAGGAATAAGTATTTCGTATTCAAAGTACTTCAAAGACCTAACAGGGAAATAAGAATTTGCATGACACCTTGTCGTGGTTTAGCCCCAGTTGGCAACTAAGCACCACGCAGCCGCTCGCTCACCCTCCCCCTCCCCGGTGGGATGGGGGAGAGAATCGGAAGGGCAAGAGTAAGAAAACTCACGGGTTGAGATAAGAACAGTTTAATAATTGAAATAAAATAATAATAATAGTAATAATAATAATAATGATAATAATAATAATAATAATTGTAATGAAAAGGAGAACGAGAGAGACAAACAAAACCCAGGGAAAAGAAAACAAGTGATGCAACCGCTCACCACCCGCCGACCGACACCCCGCCAGCCCCCGAGCAGCGATCGCTGCCCCCCGGCTAACTCCCCTCGGTTTATATACTGAGCATGACGTCATATGGTATGGAATAGCCCTTTGGTCAATTTGGATCAACTATCTTGGGCTGTGCCCCCTCCCAACTTCTTGTGCACCTGGCAGAGCATGGGAAGCTGAAAAAGAAAGTCCTTGACTAGTCTAAGCATTACTTAGCAACAACTAAAACATCAGTGTGTTATCAGCATTCTTCTCATACTAAATCCAAAACACAGCACTATGCCAGCTACTAGGAAGAAAAGTAACTCTAACTCAGCTGAAACCAGGACACACATCTTTAAAAGTGTACGCGTGTTTCAACAAAACAAACAAACAAACAAACCCCAAATCAAACTCAAACCAAAAAAACCCTACTATATAAGGGCTGACATATTCTAAGCAGTTGAATCAGCCTCTTGACATTTAATACGCTCATTTGTAACAGACTAGCTTTCAAAGCAAGAGAAGGGACATCTGTAGAAGCCACGCAATGAAGGTCAGTGAAAGACATTTTAAGCTTTTTCCTAAAATTTGTTGCTTTGGGGGGTGGGGAGGGGCGGTAATCTGTCCTTCAATAAAGGGTAAATTGAATCAAACCATTTGCCTTCAGGAGAGCTGAACAGGATAAGTGAGCCCAAGGATAAAGGGACAGAATAGGAGAGCTGGTCAGACAAAAATAAAAGTGTCAGGGAGGATGGTATCATGTATTTACAAAGGAGTTGAATTTGGATGGACACAGGAGGACAAGCTCTCCTCACTTTTCAACTGTTTACTACTTTTGCTAGCTGTCAGAAGGGATTCTTATTTCAGGTTTCATTGCAAGGGGACTGCTGCAGACATTTCCTTCACACCGCCTTGAAGATTCCCTTGAAGATTCATCTCCGGATGAAAGGTATTTCCAAGTGCCAGCCTGAATAAACCTCGACTTCATTTATTCAGAGTAATGACGACATCCAGTGGCCACCAAGTTAACCTCAGCCTACGACAAGATAACCTCTTACATCAGAGTAGAAAATCTCTTTCCATAAAGGTATATATTAACTCCACTCTTCCACCTCCTAGTCTAAAAGTAGGAGTGCACTACAAGGAACACTATAATCATGGAGCAAGAGTCTTCCTATTCAGGTTCTTGTACAAACTCTAACCAGGCCTTTTTCAGTTCTATCTCACACTGAAAAATTATAAGTGAAAAAAGCAAAACCTCTTAGCACTTCCATGGTACTCAAAGAAACTGGAAACCAGCAAAACCAAAAGTACATCAAGAAAGGGGGGTGGGAAAACCTGCATATGCACACACACAAGCTGCTCAAGCTATTAAAACTGCTTGCCACATCTACCAAACTCAGTCACACATACACACTTTTAAAAGACATGGAATAAAACACTTTTCAAAGTGCTTCAAAACAAAAAACCAATGTTTCTGTTTTCCACTTTTGTAAGGAATTCAGTCAAAATACAAAAATATAAGACTTTAAGCATCCTTGTGTTCTTTCACAGAAAACATCTGTTAAATACTTACTTGCCCAAATATTTCTGGCAGCCCCAAAACTTGACCAGTGAAAACACCAATACAGATGAAAATTGCTGTGACCTGACCCAACGAACCACGGATTTCCTTAGGAGATATTTCACTCAAATACATGGGAAGGGCACTCAGAGAAATGCCTACAAAGGAAGGAATAAAACATATATTAAGTCAAATCGCCTTTTCGTTATGCCAGGTATGAAACAAACGTCTATTGAAAGGAGTCTGAATGCTAATCTGCTCACAAGAGTGGCATAAAAACATGCTAAGAACAGAACTATATCTATCCATAGATAATATGAATTATCTTCTCCGCATGTCTAATTACTCTTGCACCATTTAATACAATCATGATTATATGATTGATTATCTTTTACAGATCTACAGTGATGTGCGTAGGCTGCTATTTGATGAGAAACACCAAAGGTTACTCAGAGATGAGAATCACCAGGAGAATGGATTTTGTGTTTTAAATTTGTTCATTCCAAAGCAAGCAAAATCACATTAGCACTGGTGCAGGTAAGGAAAAAAACCCCAATGCATTAGGCAGAGACAGCAGACACTGTCAGATGAAATATTTTTACTGTAAAGGGTATTAGCAGATGTTCCTTTCAATACAGGCTTACAGCTGCAACGAACTCTTAATAGCAGGCATAAAATAAGGGTGAGAATGCTGCTCAACACAGGAGAAAACAGATGCATGACCCTGGTTAGTACAGCAACAATATTTACAAAGCTCCAGAAGTTCGGTTGTTTGGCGGTAATCTGAGACAAAAATTAGCCGTCAGCACCAAAGTTACCCATGAACTTCACATTGCAAGTGACGGACACATCCACAGCTGGAGTTTGTGCTTACTAACAATACAGACAAAGCTTGCCAGGAGGGGGCTTAGCGATGCAAAGGTCAAAGCACGTTCCATTGTTTAGAGTCAGGTAATAAATATACTGAGATGGCAAAACTATCCTAATTCATCAAGTCTGTCTCCACATTAGGTAAATATTTCTCACCATCTACCAATCTGTGAAGTCACCAAGAACCTCACTGCTAGCTGCAAGACTATTCTGGTGCAGCAGTACCTCCGTGATTTACTTTTAAACTGGCAAGACCATGCTGATAGGAGCAAATGATGATGTACCAAACCTTCCACTTAATCCTACTGGTATTAGCATGGGATCCAGCAACTTCTAAACACAAAGAGCAAGCAGCTTTAATAAATAGACTACACCCTCCCAGCCAAAAGATTTTCATGGCATGAAGACAGATACACTCTACCAGTGGAGGAGGAAAGGAGGAGAAACAACCAGGGTGGACAGCAGTGGATAGCATCCATTCCAGTGTCTTCTCCAAACATCAGATCCTCTGACCCTTATTCTGCTGGTTTGCCCCAGTGAAATCAGTGGCTAGTCCCTGAAATGCCTCTTTAATGTAAAGAAAGATCTAACTGGGGGAGAGAAAGATTATGCATGGTGCCAGCATTTTGGATATGTACAGCGTGATAAAAGCTTACCTGCATCAACACCCATTATAATGCGGCCCAGTATGAGCATTTCAAATGACCCTGCCAACCAGGAGAGGGACATCAGCAATGCAGCTGTCACTGCAAACACATTATTGAGGAGCAATGTACATTTCCTAAAAGGAAAAGATATTTTATGTAGATACCAGCATCACGACAGTTAAATCTAGTCATATTCAAAGCACACTAGGCTATTATTCTTAAATATCCATAAATAAAACCAAAAAGGGCCTAACAAACTCTGCCTCTTGCATGTTGTGTAGAGTTCCAAAATACAACACTATACCCAAACAGATACACTTCCAAACCTATGCCACAGCTTTAAAATAAAACATATCATAGTTAACTAAAGAGCGGTACTTCAAAGGCATGGCAATTAGCCATCCTACACATCCTAAGAACCCATGTGCCATGCCCGAGACTCTGTATATGAATATAAACAAGCGTACTCTGGGTTAATGTATGTATGTAGGAACCAGAGAATATACTTCAAACAGCAATAAACTGATATAACTATAGGAATTGTTATGCTACGTATAGTTTTTGCCATTTTGAGAACTTCCCAACACTGACATATTTATGTCATTATAATTAATCCTTAAACCCATGATATTAAAAACATACATTCAGGAAAATTACTTACTACTTGTAGAGTTAGAAAAAACACTTGGGCTCACAGGAGTGATAAAAATCAACCTCTTTCCAAAAATTGTTGAAATTAATCAAAATATTGATTTACTTCTTTTTTTCCACCCAATTTTAAAATTATTTCATTCTATAGCAGACAAATAAAATGTGAAAAAAATATTTCTTTAAAGAAATGTTAATAGAAAATTATTACTTTATTGAAAAAATACAAAGAAAATAATGAAAATATATTTTTAAAATTTCAAAACATCTCAATTTCTCATTCACACTATACCAACAGCTGTATTTCTTACAGTTTTCATCTTACAGAACTTTCTGCTCAAGTTTGAGGTACTCATTAATTCAACAGTGACTCGTAAGTCTCATAACTTCTGCAGAAGGAAATACTTTACGAAAGAAATTATATGTAGGATTTCACGGGCCTTTGACAGTCAGATTCAAACACTGACATCCAACATCTCATTTCCTGAACACATGGAAGAAGAGTGGTTAAAGATATAAGATCAATAGCTCTGCTGCAATGATTCTCTATTGAAAGATGAAGTAGAAAACCCACCCAGAAACCAGAGAATCGCTGTTACCCTATGCACATCTCTCCACAAATACGGATTTAAGTGGCTTTTTGCTAAATTACAGCCTGCAGGTGAATGGCTGGAGAAGCCATTACCATCAGGTTCAGCCTTGCGAGCGACTGAAAAGTTTCTTACGATTCCCACGCAGAGTCACAGCCAGGGCTGGGATACCTGCTGGAGATGTGGTGGCCTCTCTACAGCACATCACAATGAGATAGCTGCTTTGCATTGCTTATGATCTAACACAAGACAAAACACCGTAATTTTCACAATTATGTGGCAAAAGAATGATCGTACCCTATGTTTTCCATCTGTAAGTCACCTCACTTAGTTATATGCAGTAAAGCAATGGAGCTTTGTCTTTACCAGTCACATAATTAAGCACAGTCTTGTTTTGGCTCTAGAGGTACAACTCAATACTGAAGCCTCCGATCCCACTCACAACATATGAAGGAAACAACTGATTTGAAAACAAATTTACCTGGAGATAAACATCACTGATAATGTAAATTATGAAGATTTTATTAACTTTGACAGTAAATGGCACAGGCTGAAAATACACCAATTTTATTAGAAAACTGAAGTGGTATTAAATTTCTAAGTATTCTCAATGGATTTTCAATCTCTGTACATTGTAATTGCCATGCAAAAGAAGAGCAATGACCAGAAAGGCTGTCCACCCTTTTTTTTTCCAAAGCAGATAACAAATGGACCCAGCGGTCCTCATTCTTCTCGAGTTCAACACATAGGTACCAACTGGAAATCTCCCACCCATTGAACCAGTCATCCAACTTGTTACAACAGATCAATACATTTTTGATAGGAAGTATTTTTCATACTTGTATTTTTAATTACTTTTCCTGCTTTCTAGTGTTTTTTGAACATTGTTTGAATGAATAACATTGTTTGAAGATCAAACAATGAGATACAGCTCATTTAAAGTATATGTTTATACAACATAGCTGTCAAGTGTAATGACTTTACTGTGAAACAGATTTTTCAAATGGATATAATCTGAGGTCTAAAGTGATATAAATAATGCCAGAAATGGAAACAAAATGTTCATTCATGTCAAACAAGCGCTAAACATTCATCTGAAGTTATTACTTTCTTCTTCTTTAATTTAAATAAAACCTACAAAATATTTATCTTTTTAGAAAAAGTTGGCCAGCGACCCCTTATTCTACGCAGCAAATAGACAAGTGCAGCCTAACTAACAAGATAAAAACAAAGGATTTTGTCTTTGCCAGATTGAGAAAAAATGAAAACAAGAAAGTAATACGCTGTTTAGAGTGTTACTATATAAAGCATGCAAGTTTTTGGTAATGAAAACACTGTGCTGGGTGTCTGTGGCAAGGTTTTGGAAGTGAAGAGCCTGCAGGGGTGGCTTCTGTGAGGAGATGGAACGAGGGAGTAACAAGGTCAGCAGAGAAGGTGCTCCAAGACTGAGGAGGTACTTCCCCAGAGGGACTGTGGCCCACAGAGGACCCATGTTGGAGCATAAGAGAAGAGTGAGAAGGAAGGAGCAGCAGAGGAAAGTTGCTGTGCACTGACCCCAACTCCCTGCACCGCCTGTTCCCTCACTGAAGGGATGGAGTGTGACCTGCTGTGGTACCAAGGGGGAGGAGAAGAACCTGGAGTGATGTTCCGCCTGGGAAAGTGGGAGGAAACATGTTTTAATGTTTGTCTTGTTTCCCAATACCTGATTAGTAATTAAATATTTATGCTAATTGGCAATAAGTTAAGTTAAATTCCCCAAGTTGAGCCTGTTTTGCCCATGACAGTAATGGGTAAGTGTTTTCCCCTTCTTTAGTTTGACCCATGAGTCTTCTTGCTCCTGTTCCTCCTATTTCCCCCCAGTCCCCTTGTCCCACTTTGGGGGGTGGGGAGTGACGAGCAGCTGGGTGGGTGCTTGGCTGCCAGCTGGGGCCAAGCCACCACAAACAAAAACAGTGGAAACAACTTCTCATCATAGCTCCTAAGAAAAAAACACAGCAAAACCCTCCAAACTCCCCATGCTGTCTGAGTTTACTTCCAGTCAGGTCATATTATATTCAAAATTGCTACAATCTTAAAAAACCCTATGCTTTCCTGGTCATGTAGGCTAAAACTGTATTACCTTAGCAACAAAGCATAGGAAAAAAAAACAAATCAAAAAACCCCAACAAACCACTGCTTGTATAGCTCTAACATAAGTGATATAAAGATATCACACTTAATAAAGCACCGCAGCAGACACTTTCCCTCGGGAAAGTCCTACCAATCTTGTCAGATAACTGTGCTCACCACACTCACAAGGTGTAAGCATGCGAGCTTCAACACTAAGCCACCATAAGAAAAGACACATACTGATCTGTTGATCAGCCTAATCATTTCTCTCACATCCCAAATCACAAACTGATCAAGCAATTGTCCAAATGGTACATGAAACCTACTGAAGTATAAATATCATACTGAGCACTCATCACACATCTCATTTTTCAGTCTTGCTGAAGGTTACAGAGCACATCAATATCCCTATTTCTGCAACTGGGTAAACAGAGGAATAGACAGAGAAGTGGATTCAACCTAAAGCTAACATGGAAAACAGCGCCAGACCTAGGAAAGGGAACCTGGACTCAAGTTCCAGTCCAGAGCCCCACATGGTTCTGCTGCAGCTATTGCACTAAAAATACTAGACTAGCATTCATTTAGATATGAAGATTTTTGTTCCTTCCATTCAAATAATTCAGAAATTTCTCCAGCCAAAAGAAATAAAGCATTCATGCATTCCAAAAAGTAGATGCTTTCAAAAACTTCTGACTGAGCACAGAGCATTTGTCACAAGCAGCTACATCCTAAGCCAAACAGTAAGTTTTGCAACTTAGTGCCAAAATTGGTTCTCTCTAAGACTGACTATCCATACTGCTGCAGGAATGTAACTTCCAATCCTGTACTCAATCTGAAGTTGTCCTAAGAGAAGAGCCATTTGCTCAGTAGAAATCAGTTTCTATAAGCATTCCAGCTGAGACAGACAGTTCACCCATCAGCTAGACACAATCAGAGCTAAGCTTTAGGGATTTTTTCTGCCTTTTTCCTTTTTAGGTATTTTGGATATTGAAAACACTTGAGAATCTCTTCCTCAGGATTGTCCTTGCCTTTTTGCAAAATCACATATGATTAACCTCTTGTGATTTCAAGGTTGTCATTTGCTCTCTTGATATTGGATAGTTCCAGAGGCCAGAACAGAATCCTAGTGACTATGTGCCCTCCACAGCTGCAATAGCTTTAATTAGGGATTTGAATTAATAATCCTTTTGTCTAAACCTTGCAACTAGGAAAATGATAGAATTAAAGTTTTGTCAAAAATGTATTGTTGTCTCAATATTCAGTAATAAGGAAGACTCTAGAAGGTCCACTTGGGAGCAAATATCATACATTATACAAAAAGTATAGTAAGGAAACTAGGTGTTTAAATAACAAGCTGTGTGTTCTTTAAACTAGGTGTTTAAATAAAAGCCAGTAACATTGAATACTGGATCACCATTTCAACTACAGTAAATGACTTCAGGATAACGAAGTGGTAGCATTACTAAGATAATACAGATAAATCCCCTTAATCGCTTCATACTCAAAACAGTTCACCGCACTAGAGGGAAGGCCTTGTCCCGCTCCTGCAAATGCCTCCCTAGCAGTGGCCTAAGCAATCCACTGAGCATATCATAGAATCATAGAATCATAGAATCATAGAATCATAGAATGCTTTGGGTTGGAAGGGACCTTTAGAGGTCATCTAGTCCAACCCCCCTGCAGTGAGCAGGGACATCATCAACTAGATCAGGTTGCTCAGAGCCCCGTCCAACCTGACCTTGAATGTTTCCAGGGATGGGGCCTCCACTACCTCTCTGGGCAACCTGTTCCAGTGCTTCACCACCCTCATTGTAAAAAATGTCTTCCTTCTATCTAGCCTAAATCTACCCTCCTTTAGTTTAAAACCATTACCCCTTGTCCTGTCACAACAGGCCTTGCTAAAAAGACTGTCCCCATCTTTCCTATAGGCCCCCTTTAAGTACTGAAAGGCTGCAATAAGGTCTCCCCGCAGCCTCTCTTCTCCAGGCTGAACAACCCCAACTCTCTCAGCCTGTCCTCGTAGGAGAGGTGCTCCAGCCCTCGGATCATTTTTGTGGCCCTCTTCTGGACCCGCTCCAACAGCTCCATGTCCTTCTTGTGCTGAGGGCTCCAGAGCTGGACGCAGTACTCCAGGTGGGGTCTCACAAGTGGACCTTCTAGAGCCTTCCTTATTACTGAATTTTGAGACAACAATCACTCTGGGTGTTCAGGGTATGCAATGGCAGCTGCTCTTTGGTAGAAGAAGAGAATTTAAATTATGATGTGTTAAAGTCACATTTGAACATGGGACTTATGCATATGTGGATGGAGGTTCTCTCTGAAAAAATTACATCTCTCCAAGTAAGTAGGGCCTAGGAATCTGGTAATTTGGAAATTATGTTATTAACCTTACAGCAATATGATTCAGGAGTGCTCTTTCTAAAGTCATACATTATTTCTGACTAATGCTTTTGATCCCCCTTAGTTCATTATTCTGTGTCAGTGTAAATGCAGCTCCGCTTCATCATACATACAACCTTCCAACCTACACTTGAACAATTTAACAGCAAAGTATTTTATTGTTCTGTCAACATTTCATAATGTGCTCCTCAATTACCATACCAATAAATCAGTCTGGTATCCTATACCAGACAAACACTCTGCGGTGTGAACAGCAAACTCAAGAACCACACTTTGACAAGCAGCTTTTATCCAGTGTCCCCAAGAGACGCAATCCCTTCCCATCTCTAATCAAGTACTCATACACCGTATCTGTAAGAGAGCTGTTTTCACGGTTTAACAGGGATAAACATAATAAACAGCGGCAGAGTCTGCAAGCTTTGAAGCTCTGCCCTGGAAATATGATCTGCTCCCATCAAAGTGGTATTCATATGACTGAGATCAGCCACCACTTTAACAACCCTGCACACAAAGCTGTTCTACTCTTCACCAAAAATTCAAGCCTCCTATGAACCCATTTTTTACTTCACTTTTTAATAAAGTAAAGAAGACTCAGTGACAATTCTGGGAATTAATCAGTCTGAGTCAGGCATAGTTTCATATATTTAAGAAGTGTGTAAAAGCCAAATTGATGATTTGGCAGAAGAAATTGCAAACCTAAAAAAAAATAATGTGACTATGAAAAATATTTAAGAATTGATAATCAAATGGTGAATTGAAGGGACAGAACAGATTAATGAAGAATGGATAATAGCATGAAATGGAAGAACCTGAAAACATACTCTTTGAGGTGAAAAATGGGATGTGGAAGAGTTGGGAGAATGACAAACAGGCCTAGGAGAGTACAACCTAAAGTGATGGAAATAGTCAAAATGTAGAACAGAAAAGTAATAACAGTGGAGGTGGATGCTTATATTTAAGCCTCTGTGATGACCTTCTCCAGTGATTTAACTGAAAAAAATTACCAAATTATATAGAATTTACAATTAAAGAAAAGCCAAATAAACAGTTAAGATGAATGGCTTTTTTTTTTCATGCCCATCTAAATATAGGTAAATTACAAATTACTTTTAAAATTCTCTTTGAAAGACTGTATGAAACAAAAATTTGACAGAAATATCTAGTTAGTACCTGCAGCAAAAATGCAAACACACCAGCGCAAACGTTCTTAAAATACTCATATTCCCTATGGTCAAGACTTGGTCAAATACTGCATTGCATAGAGTAGGGAAGGCATCACCAAGCTTGGGGAAGACCAAACACAAACTCCACCCTAGTTTAGTTCTTCAAACTGTATTTTAAGTTGACATAAGGAAGAAAAAGAAAAAAGCGAATTTTTATTACCATATGACAACAAATGTTGAAGCAAACGAAACATGTTGATAGCTTTATTTGTGTACAGTAAGATACTCAGCAGACTCTTGAAACAAGAATCTGCAATCCTTTGTGAAATCTTTCCTATTTTATGGTATTTTCCTTTTGTACTCTTGACAATTCAACCTCCTCGACATCTCAACCCACTGCCCGTTCAGAGCAAATGGCTTCTGTGACTCAAATGATGCACAGTAAGGCCAGAGAGAAAGGTACTAATTTTACTCTTGGAAATTCAGAACTCTTAGAAATGAGCTTTCATAATTTGAAGATGTTTAAACTTGCATTCTGGTGAAGAAGGGTTTTCAAAAAAAAAAAAAAGTAAAGCCTTCTAGAGAGACCAAGTGAGAAACTACTTTAGAAACTAGAAGTTTTCCAATACACTTACCGTCCGAAGAACTTCACAATAGGGGTAACAATAATGGCACCCACAAGGCCACCAATGGCAAAAATAGAAACAGTTATAGACCAGAGGAGAGTCAGCGTGCTTTCATCCACTGAGAAGCCGTATCTTCTTTCCCAAGTTTCATTGTAAAACTTCTTGATATACTGAAAGAAAACACACAATACTACTACTACTACTACATGTAAAAAATCACACTTTAAGAACACAACTGACAGAAACAATAAAAAAAACCCCAGAACACAGTAGCTTGCTTGCAGGAATCATTCTTGCTCTTCTATCTCCCTCCTCCAAAAAATGGGGCCTCACTTCTAGATGCAACTGCAATACAGACTAACTGAACCAGTCAAAGCATACATACATTTAACTACATGCCAGTCATAAACAAGGTGGGGAAAAAACCATCGGCAGACATGAACGTAGAAGAGGCTTATAAAAACTCCTATAAAGCAAGGATGTTACCATTTAAGTTGTCAGTGCGTTAACAACAGTTTGTTTTAGCCTTACTGTGAACACATATATAAACATTTCAGCCCAAACTGGGGCTAAGAGCTCAGACACAGAATCACAGAATGGTTGAGGTTGGAAGGACCTCTGGAGGCCATCTTGTCCAGCCCCCCTGCTCAAGCAGGGTCACCTACAGTCAGTTGCCCAGGATCATGCCTAGAGGTTTTTGAATATCTCTAAGGAGGGAGACTCCACAAAATCACATCACCCACGCTTGGCAAAGTACTGCGCATCAGCTGAGCTCCGCTCACTGCTCACATACGTACCCTTAACCTCAGGCAGGTGATGTATCACATCCTGGCATAACAGTTTTTTGGACAAGCCAAGCAAAACTGCACTGCCTAGCATTTGCCATGACTTTTAAAAAAAGAACATGCACAAATGCTTAAATGCTAACTACCGTTAGTCAATCAATTTTGTCGAGTCACTGATCATTAATCAGACTCTTACATTAGGAGCAAGTAGTTTTACTGCTTTTTCATGGATCTATAGTACCAATAAATTAGAAATAAAAAAGAGGGACAGAGGGAGGCTCCAGTAGCAGGCAGAAGCGAAAATGTCTGAAAGAAGTTGGTGAAATGGCAGAAATGCAAAGGTAATGAAGAAGAAGGGAGTTGCAACCAATTCCTGCCAGACGGCAACATGACTGACATCAAGAGAAGAGTTTGGCTTGCCTTACAGGACACAGCACCAAGTGCCATATGTTGATGGGTTTGTGTGTGAGTAGGGGAGTTCACATGTAACTTAGGAATTTCCCTGGAGAATGCTTAAAGATGCTTTAAAAGTTATCTAAGTAGGAATTCTTTTTCTAAAAGCCTACACTGTGCTCACCATGAAACAACACTTATCATCTCTATTTTGTATGTCAGTCCTAAAATGCAGATCTCAGACTTGCTCAAAATTAAGTGCCTTTCACTAGACTATTTTTTCCAAAGGGCCAGTATTGTAAAAGTAAGTGACTCTACAGCAATTCTTTAGCATAACACTAGAAAAAAAATAGAGTGAATTCAAAACAATTGGCATTCATGGATTGAGGGAAGAAGGAGGCTGTGTCCACTTTTACACTGTATTTATGACACTGCCACATCTGGCAACCATACAAAGTCAAGGACCTACTAAGTCAAGCAATGAAAGATAACATTTTTCTCCCAGAGAATTTACAGCCAAGACAAATAACTGTTAGAGGAGGGAGGCAAGAGCTGACAGCTGTTGGTTTGATACTGATGGGGGGGGAAGCCCACAGTAGCAGTCAAAAAGAGCTAGTTGTCTGACACTGTTAAGATTAAGAATCCCAAATCACTTTTATAAGTACGTTATAGCTTCTCCCCTTAAATTTACATAAGTTGCTTTTTGAACAAAGTTCAGGCTGCTAAACAAGGCAAGCAATTTCTTCTCAGTAATGAAAGATGTATCAAACATGAACCCAGACACCTAAGACCCTGATACGAATCTATCTGCCAGACAAGCTAGTTCTCTTAAGAAATGAAAATCTGAGACCTATCCTCTAACTCTTCAGCTATCCCGAGACTTACACTTTTCTCCCATGGCAGCTTAATTTCCTTAACAGCATTCCATAAGGGTCCTTCCAGGCTATCTGTTGAAAGTCCAACTGCCTCTTGAATCTCTGGAGAACTTGGACAGATGCCAAAGTCATGTTCTCCTTCGCAAAAGCCATGCCAGCTCTTCCCCAAATTCTCACTTTTCTGCTACAGTTTCTGCTAGTTTGTCAGGTACAAATAAATAATTCTCCGCATGTATGTTCCAAGTTTACCTCCTAAAAACTACTTTTTTTCTTAAAGTCACATTAACCCTCTGAGTCTCTCTGTTACTGAAGCTATTTAAAAAGAAGCTGAACCGTGATATGAAGCCTATATTTTGAGTTATTTTTTCAGTCTTGAACAAATGCTAAGGTATTTTGGCAACCTGACACAAAATTATCACTAATTTTATTCCATCTCTCTACTGACATTTCAGCTTCTCCAATACATCCTCTATGAAGAAGGTTCCAGCGTGGGACCTCCCCAGACTTTTCCAATCCAAAACATTAATTCAGGTTTCTTGTTATGTCCTTGTATTTTCTGAACACCCTTTTTCAGCTTCATCTATCGGCCTTATATCCCCAAGCCCTCTGTCTGGACATTTTTTGTGCCTACTGAAAGTACCCAAACTCTAGGACCGGCTCACTTTTTTAGCCTTCAATGTGCCAGAGTTTATAATCTTTTTCTGCTTTCCTCACATGAGCACTACTTCAGGTTTTTGAAGGATGCCTTCTAACAACTTCCCTTCCCTGATGTTTAATTACACCAAAGTTTCTTCATCTTTCTAGAAGGTGAAGATGTCATAGCTCCAGTATGACATTTTTACATAGTCTCTGCATTGCCTGCAGAGACATCGCCTTTTACTTTCTTTTTAGTCAAGCTTCCTCATTTTTATGCTGTTCCCATTTCAAAATCAAGGAAACCTCCAATGCCACCGTGGTATCGGATGCTCTGGCAAGGATACAGTGCCAGGCAGAAGGGCACAGCACGCTTGTGTAACGTTCTCACCTGTTCTGTGTCACTGCTCCCCGACAAGCTCTGCAGTATCACAAAGTTTAATCTTGGCATTTTTCCCCAATTTCTTCTCAGATTTCCTCCAGCATGTCATAGGTACTAAATTATCCCAGGAGAGTAATCAGCAGTATAAGCCTAACACCACATTTTCCCTGCTCAGACTAGGAATTTCAAACTTCAGCTGTTCCAGCTTTGGACACATGGACTATTCGACTTGAGGACTTTATTTAGTTTGAAATACTACCTCTCCACCTGCAAAGTACCTAAGAATGGTGGAGGTAGAACGTACCACTTACTGTCTTCCTTCTATCAAGTTTCTCGCAGGCCTCTTGCGCCCTGCGTTAAAAGGAGGACAGGGATATTTCTCCCAACCTATCTTATATGCTTCTATACAAGCAGATAGAAAAAAACATTAAAAAGAAAAAAAAAGTCATTTGGTGCTTGGTCCATTTAGAAGAATCTCACAGTAAACTTTCAAATATATCTGTCATTAAATCAGGTAATATACTTTATCTCTTTAACACCAATACTCAGATTATATTTAGATTCACATATCTTGTTTATTTGAAGTTCGTTTCTGATAGTAATGAATACTAAGAGAAAACATTTTTAGAACACTATTAGCATTTCTTGCTAATGATAATGGCTAAAAATAGTATGCAAACTATTCTGCCCTTGTGTTATGACTAATTTTCTCAGCATAGCTTTGTTATTTACAAGGAGACATCAAATAACTGCAAATATTCAAGAAAAGAATGTACAAACTACAACACTCAATAGTAACAGATAAATGTGCTGGCATGTACATCACCTGTGTCTGGATTCTCACTGCCAATAAATGGGAAGCTAATAACACATGCAGGTTTTGAGGAGTTGCACATGAAAATGAAAACCCAAAGAAATCACAAATCTGATCCAACAAATCCACTGAATCTGAATCCATTGAATTCTGTGGAAAGGCTCCTTTGGGATTTTAACCAGTTGTCTGAACAATGCTAACGGCATAAACATGTATGCAAAAATTTTAGCCCCTAATCAAAGCCTACAAGGAACGGTAGCTGGCTGATATCAGTATCTCGTATTCTGCTGCCTCAGTTCATTAAGGTAGTAGTGCTAGGGTGGGAAATATAAGGGATATATATTTTTTTATGTATTTATACATATACATAAACACAAGGGATATATTTTAAATATAAGGGAAATATTTTCCTTGTCTCTTTAACTGTAAATAACTTACATCAAGGGAAGAGATGAGCTGGTCGGTAGAGAAGAAAAATGACAGTTACAAGGGTCACTCTCACAGCGACAGCTATACATTTTTGCAATAGTCTCACTCTCCCTGTATCAGCTCTAAAAGGAATGCAGAGCTGCAGCCACGAGCAAGGAGGGGGCAAGGGCTGCGCAGCAGTAAGTAGCAGAGACTTCACTTCCCGCACAGAGCACAAAGCGCACCATTGTTCTAAAGACCTTGCCCACAACTGGTCCGTGGAATGAATTGTAGAAATTCAGCTCAGAAAAAGACAGCTTCAACTTGTATTCAATTAAAGCATTTGTCTTCCTACTGCCAAATGCTCCCATACGTTTTTAATAAGTTCTGGCACTCTTTGAACAAGCCCATCGAGACTTCTAATTCTGGGTTTCTCGTGTGATCAAGCACTGCGTGCAGGGGGAAGCACACCTGTGATGGGCCACTGCTCTTTCCCACAGAAAAGCAGGGGACTGAGTGGGAAGCGATCTCTGCTCTCAGCAGAGCTGGTGCAGTTTATTCCCCCTTTGCAACAAAAGGGAAGTTGGACTCGCTCTACCTTACGAGATGACCTGCAGTAAATTTCCCCAGTGAGAGCTGCAGTTTGATGAGCCGGCACAACTTTCAGCATTGAAAGGGAATGTACATAAGAATTTACAAACACTTCTTCAATGCTGTCTTAAATAAACTTCCCCACCCCAGGTCAGTCATCGTGCTGACGTGTTCAGTTCCAGGATCCTGGAAACATCCCATGTTTTAGCCAACAGTCATTACCAAGCATTTTTTCAATACCTCTCAAAGTGGCATACAGTCCTTCTCTATGGTTGGAGGACTTTAGGCATCAAAAGGAATTGTACTGAAGTAAACAGGGGCAGAAGATATCCAACATCCTACAGAGAGATGCTCATACAATGCAGGCTGTAAGCTGCACATCAGCAGAACAAGTTATTTGTCCTACTGTCCTGGTTTCAGCTGGGAGAGAGTTAATTTTCTTCCTAGTAGCTAGCATAGTGCTGTGTTTTGGATTTAGTGTAAGAAGAATGCTGATAACACACTGATGTTTTAGTTGTTGCTAAGTAGAGCTTACACCAGTCAAGGACTTTCTTTTTCAGCTTCCCATGCTCTGCCAGGTGCACAGGGAACTGGGAGGGGGAACAGCCAGGATAGTTGATCCAAACTGACCAAGGGGCTATTCCATACCATATGACGTCATGCTCAGTATAGAAACTGAGGGGAGTTGGCCGGGGGGAGCAATCGCCGCTCGGGGACTGGCTGCGGTCGGCGGGTGGTGAGCGGTTGCATCACTTGTTTTCTTTTCCCTGGGTTTTGTTTGTCTCTCTCGTTCTCCTTTTCATTACAATTACTATTGTTATTATTATTATTACTATTATTATTATTATTATTATTTTTATTTCAATTATTAAACTGTTCTTACTCAACCCATGGGTTTTCTTACTCTTGCCCTTCCGATTCTCTCCCCCATCCCACTGGGGAGGGGGAGGGTGAGCGAGCGGCTGCGTGGTGCTTGGTTGCCGACTGGGGCTAAACCACGACACCTACCAAGTTTATAAATAAACTCAGCTTACAGCTTTTAGGAATTACTGCACTCTCAGTATAACCTCTTGTAAGAGTGCTTTTTATCTACAGCTAAAAGCTGCTCCCCTTTGATTTTCTTCAGTCACCTCATATCAGTATTCCCAAAAGGTCACCTTGCAGCAGACTGATTTGGTGACATACAGGGGGAAAACAGATGGCACAAAGGTTCCTTTTCTTGTGCTGCAAGAAGCACAGCTTTGGTATGGCTCGCTCCTCCCCACCATGGATATGAGCAGAGCCCAGACTCTTCCCTTCAGCCTGGTCACTGCAGCTGTGGGGACACGGACAGGAAGGCGGCCTGTCCTAGGAAAATGGATGACACAGATTAATCCTGGGGTTAGAGAGAGGACCACAGGCCTGACTGGTATTTTGCTCTTGAACTACACAGCTATGTATTCCTTGCCAGTAGGGTATATAACTAAGACTGCTCCTTAGCCCAAGCTTAATATGAATAAGAAGGACACGAAATTCTCAAACAAACACTGCAACACCATGCTGGAAAAGGGCAGACTTCATGCATGCCTGTCAACAGTATGACCAAAGCCATCAACATGGTGCCCAGTTTCAGTCCAAAAGCAACAGTAAAGATTTCAAGCATAAGTGTACAGTCCTGGAAGCACTACTAACCATAAGGTCTGGAATTTAACATTCGTCATTGTATGGTTGCACCTTCAACCTCCCCACCCACACTCTGGTCATCAGCATAATCTATCACATGGTTCAAACCTAACCATCTGAGTGTTGCCAAAGAGCACGCCCTATCACCCTTTCTTTCTTTTACTCCTGCAGAAAGTGGCAGGAGAGCTCTGATTACCAGGATGGACCATTTTTTAAACGGCGCTTAGAAGTTTAGAAATTGGATCATTCTCACTGCTCTGTTGACAGTACTGAGGCAGTGCGGGAAGGATGTCTGCCATCAGGACAATCAATACCATTGCTCACAGAATTTCAGCCTCCTGCTGATTTCTTCCAAGCCATGTTTACCTTCTGACAACTGCAAGGTGAAGTGATGCCTAGATATGTCACACTAGAATAAACATCCAATCTGTCTAACCCCATGTTATTGGTACAAAACGTACCAGGAACTTCAAGAAAATTCCCATAAGTTACGAAAGGGGCAATTAAAACTTCCTGCATGGTGAGTCTCTTCCTAGTCCTTTGCGTTGTCAGTTTACTAAATAAAATAAACATACGAAACATAAATTTAAAAAAAAATTCTTCTTTCATTATTTGCATAAATATTGCATCCACCTTTAATGTGACCAACCTGTTTAGGTGGAAACCCAGCCACATATTTTAATAAGAGATTTCCATAAAAGGAGGAGCTTAGCTTTGGAAGGGATCTATTTTGAAATGAAATTTCCATGGTTAGTTCCTAAAATTTACTAGCTACTTTTTTGAAATAGTGTTACTTGCAGCTCCAGTGGATTGCTTACTGCTGTGCTTGACTGAAATAAGAGGATCTCTAGACAGCCAGTGTAAAAACAAAATATTCAGATTTCCATTTGTGACAACTGATATTTTAATAAAATCCCCCCAAATATTGCACACTGATTTCACAGTACTCTACTCATCAAATCCATTCCGTATGCTGCAGCGAACAGATGGTCAACACAGAAGTTTTGAATTCAGAACCAAACAAGGCATTGCCACGAAACGCAGAAGAAGAGGCCCATTATTTAAGAGGAAGCCAGAGGCATTATTTATATCGGTATTGTGGGAATGAAATGTTGTGCAACCCTCCAGAACTGAACGATGTGTATAGAAGTTGCTGAACATATGCCTAGAGCTACCAAGTACTCACTAGTCAGAAAGACGGACTATTAAAAATACCTTATCACACAAAAGCGTGCAAGAAGATTTAGTATTATTCTGGGCTTGGGGAGAATGAGAAACAAACCACGTGCACCCACTCACCTCAAGAGCAGTGTTGAGTTTCCTGACAGCTACTGAATTTATGTGAAAACCTCATGGACAGCAGAGAGAAGCTTTCAGGCAAAGGAAAGTTACCACATGAGATTTAACCTCTTCTACTACATCAGGAGGATTACACACGCGGGATGTTGAGGAGCGCACACTAGCTGGACAAGGCTGCCCTCTACTGATACTCAATTCCAGTTTTGTCAGTCACTTACCACGGCAGGAGCGTTCACCACGGAGAGATTGTAACCATAAAGAAAAGACGACCCAAAAGCACCAGCTAAAGAGGCTACAATAAGACTCCCAGACCAATTCTGAAAAACAAAGAAAAGATGCAGCCATTGTTAGTATACTTTAAATTAAGGTACCTCAGGCTTTAAACACTCCTTACGGTATCTTGCATAGCAGATCTCCTTGCTGCAGAATGGCCTGAAATACTTCCCCTTGCTGCAATCTGAGGAACAGTAAATTTGAAGTGACAGCATCTCAGTTAACATTTACCGAGGCATAAGTGAACATTTGAACTTCTTTCAACCTCCCAGATTTTTTTTTGCTGCAAGCATCCCATCAGCCCCCATACCAAAAAGTAAAATGCTGGAGAAGCATATTCTCAGCAAAGGAAACTGTTGGCAACACACCACTAACACAACGAAGCAAGGAGTAGCATATATTTGATGCAACAGGTCTGTGGGTAGACCTGACTTAGGTGAAAGCCTGTGAGACGGTGTGCCCCCCGCTCCCATCCGTATAAGGATTAGTGAAACTGTGACCAAACAAATTAAAAAGATGCCTACAAACTAGGTTTTGTAATCCACATGCAAGTCTCCAGCAGTAACTTGCTGCCACACACACATATATACGCACACTCTGGTGGAGATGCCATTTGCCCCTTTTCCCCAGCAACACACCCGTACCGCTCCCTTTTCAGCTCTCCTCCCTCCATCCCCCTTATCCTGTTTTTAGCCCACCTCTGCTAACAATTTCGTCTTCCACATCAGCTGTTGAATAAAAGGTAGGACGGCTTAGATACTGGAGTGTCAGTCAGTTGATTTGAGAGATTTTGCATTTTAGGGTCCTTTCCACTTTTCCCAGTGTTACTTTCTGCCACTCAGTTCTCCTGCTGCATTACAGAGAGCGGCAGAAGTGACTACTGCCATTCCCAAGAGATGTTAAAGTTAGTGTTTTGGTGGCTGGTTGGTTGTGAACGGTGTTTTGTAGATGATGGAAGACACCTTTCTTGACTTCCAAGTACGTTAAAGTGGATGGCTTTTTAATGTGTTTTGAAGGTTTTTTAAAAAAAAAACCACTCTGCTAAGAATCTAGAATTTCAGACACAGCTCACTGCCATTTTACGTCCAGCCTCATCACTCACTGAAGTCTCAATCCTTTCAAAGGGAGAAAGACGTGCTTAAGGAGGCCTAATAAACTCAGCTTCAGTTATATCACTTACAGCAGACACCACAATTTAATGAGTCAGTACGTTCCGTCAACTGCACAAAGCTGTATGTTCACTTTGGAAAATGAAGATTTGGAGCATTAACTAGCTTTGTGTAGCTAGCACATGGCACAGCAGCAGTGACGATGGACTGGAACAAGCTCCACCAGCCTCACAGGCACAGCAGGGCAAGTGAACACACCATGGTTGTTGGCATGTGCCAGAGCTCACGTTCCACACTGTCGTTGTAGACTGACTATGATCCGTGAAAAAGGGATGAGATACTCGAGTGCCAGGGCAGGGACCGCAGTGTACGGCCCAGCACACGTGAGGTCTGCCACGCTCTGTAGCTGCCACTCCTGAGGGCTCAAAACATGCCCTGTGGGACAGCTGAGTGTTTTGAACTTCTTCCACATGATGTGGGAACTTTTTAAGAGATTACACAGTTCATTAACCAGCCTGTTTTTGGTCAGGTCAGGAGGAAGTGTACAGGGGGGGAAAAGCCTCATGTAAGAAATATATCCCGTTGAGTTCCATTACATAAGCCAAATACAATTTCTTCTTATTAGCCAGCTTCTTAAAATGAACCTGCCACACACACAAAGTTTTGCACCATTACTTTGGTAGCAAAAAGTAGAAATTTTGACACAAGGCTTTATTTAGCTTCTGGTGATAACACCTCATATTAGGTGTCCATTACTTCTCTACCATGCACAAGCGTTCCTACATTTAGGAGGAATTGCTACTACTCTGAACTAATGACGCTGAGGAGAATATTCCTGGAGGTCTACCAGGCTGTTCCCAAAGGGTTCACAAATGATAAAAGGCGAGTTCACAAGTGCCATGCGGTAATCTTGATGCAATATTGCTAAAGGGCTCTGCTCCAACAATGTTAGACCCATCAGAAAAGTATTGCAAACAAAATTATTTGGATCGTATAGCCTCGTGTACATTGAAAACTCCAGTGAAACCTTTCTGCACAGGCAAAGTATATGCACATGGGGCTAACTGGAAGATAATGCATGACAAATCACAGAAGTGATATATATATCCACTTTATTTTCAAGTGTTGCAAATAGCTGGGTTTAGAGCCTACTTCAATACCAAGAATTTTTCAAATATACAGATTGCTGCGGAAAACCTCAGACTTACTCAATTCAGAGTTTTACAGTTCTTGGAACACGAACTTCACCTTCTCCATGACCTGTCTCCTCATACGCTATTTTAAATATTTGCTCGGGCTTCAGCAATACCAGATAAAAGATGAAAGCACAATGAAGCAAGGACGCAAAAAAAAAAAAAAAACCAAACTGTTGCTCAGAAAAATATTAACCCTGTGGCAACACTAACAAAAGGAAAGGGGAAAAAAAACCCCCAATGTGTTTTACAGTGACCGGGAAACAAGAAGGCAACCACTCCTCCCTCATAGGTGTTCCTTCACTGCCATCCATGTGCTCATGCGTCGCTGCCGTCAGCACAAGGGCAGGTAGGTGTGACCGTGAACACAGCAATAAACGTTCAGTCAGGAAAGTTGCATGTCAGTTCACAGGGAAGACCTCCAGATACCTGAGAACTGCTTACTTGTAAGAGTCCGCATTTTTGGTCTTATCACAGATCCCAGGGCACTGTGCTCAGAAACATGCTTTTCCCAACTCCTGTCCTTGTTCAGTGTAGCATTTGAGTGAGCTACTATAAGCCTTAAGTTGTCTTTAAGTGCATGCCAGTTTGCATTTCAGTTTTCAAAACACGGTTTAGAATACTATATTTTAGTTAGTTATAATCCCCTTCTCAGATTAAAACACACATGTGAGTGTACACAAGGAAGTTTTAATACTCTTAAATGGATACTGCTAAGACTTTCTATGCATATTGGGAACCCGGATTTTGGAGCACCTTACCCGATACCCTTAACGAGATCCAAGCACCCAAGCAGTCCTGAAGCCGGAGAACGTCCGTGCCCCGTTAGGCACGGCCGCAAGGCGGGCGGCTCCCCGCAGGTGCCCCTTAGCACGGCGGTCCGTCAGGCTGCTCTGCCCCGCGGGGCTGCAGGAGAAGGGGGGAAACCTCCAGCCCTCTCTCCCCGGGTTTGCCCTTACCCTGAGGACCTGCCGATACGGGTGGTCTCGGGAAGAAGCGGTGAAGCAGCATGCACCCTCGCCTCGTTCTGCTCCCACCGCCTGCTGCTTCGCCCGCGGGGGTGGCCGCCCTCCCCGTGCGGGCGCACACCGGCCCCGGGCGCTGCCCTCCGCCCGTCCTCTGGGTCCCGGCTCGTCGGCCGCGGTATTTTTAGCTCTGCCCCCGCGCCTGCCCGCCGCCGGCCTCTCCTGCACCGGCACCAACAACTTTCCGAGCGGGGACGGGCTCGGCGCCGGCGCTGGGCAGCCTGAGCTCTGCCTCGCTCTCGGGGGAGCGGCGCGGAGTTACTCCGGCTCCCACAGCCACCGTGCACCAGCCTCGCTTTTCCTCCCTCTCTGCCACGCTGCGAAAGGACTGAAATCAGCCCCTCTCCGGTTGATCGTCCCCGAGGCACAAACAGCGCAGGCCGGGCTGCCCGCCCGCGCCGCTGGACTCGCTCCCGCCCCGCCGATTACCCACCGCTTAAACAGGAACGGTCATTTCCAAAACAAAAAACCCCTTGGGGAGAAGCCGCGCTGCTCCGCGCTACTTACGCTCCTGCCTGCGCGGCGGCCGCCCCCCTCTCCCCGCGCCACCAGCGTGGCCGCCTCGGGCCCCGCCGCACGGTCCATACTGCTGCCGCAGGTGCGCAGCGGCCGCGCATCTCCACCGGGCAGCGCGGGGGGCGCAGCGGGGGCGCGGTCGCGGNGCCAGCGGCTGGCGCACGCCGCCCGGGGGCTGCCGGTCGGGCTCAAAGGATGGAACAGCCCAAGGTCATTTATCTGCGTGCTTGTACATAGCTTAAGCAAATGTGCATGCTCGGCGCCGAGCGTGTGGTTTCCCGGCAGGCCTCTTCCCTCAGCGGGGACTTACCCGGCAGCGCAGGAAGGGCAGGGAAACGTCACGACTGGGTGTGCATCGCGGCCCCCCCACCCCCGCCGCGAGTGGCACAGGGGCTGGGGGACCACGGCTCGCGGGGGGTGCCCGTGCCGCGGGTGCCGTCTGGAAACCTAGGCTGCCTTTCTGTAAGCACGACGCTAGAGTAAGGAGGGGAAGAGTTCTCCCGTGTTGCCGAGGCTGGAAAGTGAAGATACCGCAAGACTTGTAGCCAATTAAGATGTTAACTGCACGGTGTATGGATGTTTCCACAGCCTTAGGAGGTTTAGATCTGACACACTACAGTACTGCTGTGTAACAGATGGTGATTAGACATACTACCTGGGGAAGATAAAAGCTTTCAGCTATTACTTTTGCAGGTACCTATTTGCAAACATGGGGATTTTGAACTGCTAAGAGTTAAACACCTTCTAGTTGGCAATGGATGAGTATTAAGTGCATCTGGGAGCTATTCCCAGATGACTGCAGTTAATATTGGTGTAAATCTTTGCTGTTTCCACTGCTGACATGCTACATACCTCACAACTAGCTTAGAGCTCTCAAAGACACAATGAGTAATGCCATAAAGCACTACAGGTTTGAGCGCAGTTTATGATGCAGCAATTTTGAAGTGTCTTTGGCTCAGATCAAGCTGAGCAGTGTTTGAATAGAAAGCCAGATGCTACTCATTAACATGTAAAATTATCATACATATTGAGAAACGTCAGCATAGATAGATGATCCGGACATCGTTTATAATCTCTTTGAATGGTCATAAGCAGTAAAACAGTCAAGTTAGGAGAATGGAGCCTCTAAAGTACATGGAGGGTATTTGGGATGAATCAGACACCTGTGTTTTATTTAGTTTCATTTTAAATAGCACAGTGCAAGTAGTTCAGATCATACTTAAATAATATGGCTGCATGTGATTAATACGTACATAGTTTCTCACCTTAACGCGCTCACATTTTTTGACCTTTTACAATTGCCATTTGTAAGTTACAGAAACTAAACACACGCTACTCTCTACACCCTTCAAACTTTTATCCTGGCAGCTTCCCCTTCCTCAAGTATCCATGTTCCCGTGGAAAGAAGCATCAGTTTGCTGTTCTCTTACATGCCAGAGCAGAAGGGGAAAAAGGGGGAGAATACACAGCTTTGCAGATTCTTGTAGAAGGTGTCGGAGACAAAACCAAAGCTTTTTTCCACAGAATACATCCTCTCAAAATTTCCTTTTGCAGGCACAGAAACTCTCCTCCAAAATGTTACCTGTCCTGTGACAGAGTCCCTTCCATAAAAGTGAGGCTTTAACCTATCCTAAAGTCATGTAATCCCCGAATGGTTTGCCTAAACAGTTTTTTGGCTAGTTCATATAAAGAGAAACACAGAAAAAAATAGAGGCCTGTGATGCAGCTGCACAGTAAGCCCATTAGCAGTTCAGGTACCAAAGGGAGAAAGGAAACAGCAGCATTCCTGCGTTTGGGACACTGAGCCCATGCCTGCAAGTATTCCTATAGGTTCCAAATAGTTATTTTCTGCCTCCAGTTCCAAATAGCAAACAAAATGTGTTAACAGAAGATTTGGGGAATTCACTCACCGTTTTTTTCTTTGCTGCCTTGTTTTCTTTCATCTCACCATTGCTTTGCTGTTTGTTCTCCATTCTGTTACCTTGTTAGGTAATACCTGAGGAAGAAAAGAGGGAAAGCTGTGGTACTGTTCAGCTGAGGCAATTTTTTTTTTTTAATAAAATCATAAATCTGACCCAGGAAGGACTTGAAAAAGCATGTAAGAAACCTAGCTATCCCCTTCAAAATTCAGACCCTCGTTCAGGAAGGCATAGCAGCACCAAACCGAATGCAGTTAAAAGCAACCAAAAAATACATGTTAACTGTGTTTCAGTAGTCTACTCAGAGGGCAGCATGCTCTTTGGAGCAGCAATAGTAGTTCTTAGCACAACTAAAGCATGAAGAGGAAAAAAGCTACGGTGTTTCTCTTAGAATAGGAACATCAGACCACTGCAACTACAAAAGGAGGTTAGATAGTCAGGTGGAACTACATTACTATGGCTGGGTTGCAGCCAGGACATTTGCATTAATTGGTGGTGTGATTCTAATGATTATTAGACCTTATATTGACTGGGGCATTGCCTGAACGCATTTGCAAAGGAGGGGTCCATTTATTTACTGCTGTGTCAAGAAAATTCTTGCCTGAACAGAACCATTTGTGCTTTAATAGTGTTAAAGGGCATTTTAATCATCATTTATTAAGAAACTAAGCTGATTTCTGGGATTTCGGAGATGGTGGGTTATCTGTTATTGATACTGTGCTTCATTGTATGATCCTGGGCAGTCTGTTGGTCCATTCAGTTCATTTGGAATATGGAGTACTGGGTTCTTCTATCTCAGCATCTTTAGATGACACCACATTTCAAGATCTTCGCTTGCTTGGACATTGTGGTAACAATGGATCCAGTCTCGAATACAAGTTTTCTTGTAGACGAGAGTCTACAAGATAGTGACCTATCGTACACAGGGAGTAACAGTCAATTTAGTGAAACAGCAGGTTGGAGTGGAAATTGTGTTGAGGTCATCACACGTACAAGAGGTTTTCTAAGAAAATATTCTGTCTGATAGAAGTACTACCATTAGCAGTACTGGGGCCATTATTTCAGATGGTTCCAAGAAATCAGGCTGAGCTTTTAAGCAAGAAGCTAGAGACGTGACAGCATCCTATAAGTGCTAAAGCCAGAAAAATTACCTTCTTCCCTCTCTACCTCCCGGTGCAGTCAATACCAAAAAGCTGCAAACAATTCCTTTCCCTCTGCTGCAAAGGGCCTTAGTCAATTCCTGCTAAATTACTCTTCAAAAAGAGCTTTCAAGGAAAATGTATTTCACTTTATAAGAGAGATGCTTAGTCTCATCATCAAACAGTTCACGTGTCCTATGCCACATTTAACAAGCAGACCAAAAATAGTGTCAGACTTGCTCACTGCAGCACCCACATGCTATACGGTATTTCATATATAGATAATGTACATAATTAAATTAATGAATGTTCTGACAGAGCACAAACAAAGCATGATCAAACTGGAATTTAAGCGCTTACAAGACAAAGAGTATATGGGGCATAGCAATGAAACAGAAACAGCACAGGCTCAGTCAGAAACAGTCTGCTAAGCATCTAAAGAGACATAACTCAACCTCACAGCTAAGCCACTAGCAACCATAACTTGTGTCTGCCTTCCCTCACTGCATTTTTTTTTATATGGCTGAATCCTCCTCTTGTTCTTTGAGCAATCTTTAAAACACTTTTAGGATATGTCTGTTGTGTCTGGAAAGTTTAATTGCTAGCAGTGCTCCATCTCTGGAAGTGTTCAGATTGAACTGTCCCTCCAGTATTTTCGATAACGCTAGTTTCACAACTTTTTAAACATATCTACTTGACTGTAGAAAAAGGAATGTTACCATATCGAGGACAGACATCCAATGTGATGCAAAAAATTAAAAATCTGGACTGGGGAGGGAGTAGAAATCACTGAAATCCTGCATGGATTTGTCAGTGTTACTTTTGCAGTCTTGTTGACTTGCATGCAGGGAAGAGAGAAATGATTACAGCAAGCAGAAACCTGTTCTTCAGATTGCAGTGTTTGACAAAATCTAAAGAAGTGACATTCCACTTAGGGGAATGAAAGTCTGAGATTTGCAGTGCTGCTGCTGGTGGCCATTCACTGAAAAGTTTTAACAGGTAGGGCGGAAAAGTGTATTCCTTCCCCCTGAAGTTCATATTGCTAGTACCAGGTAAGTTGCTTAAGTTGTGGATCCATAAATATTCATTCATTATTCATTCTTTATCATGGAAGATTAGATCTGTCTGCTCTCTAGCTTGTACAGTTAGTCAGGAGGTGACCCATGAATCAGGAGGGGCTCATTTCTGTCAGGCCAGGGGGCACCTTCCATTCCAGCATTACAAACAGAGCTGCAGTTTGCTTACCTACTTATCCAGCAGTTTATTTAGCAATGTATAAGTTGAGTTCATTAGTAGGACATGCAATCCAACTGACTCTTACAAATTGTTAGCCTTGGCAAGGATGGCTCAGCAGTTCACAGAGCAGGAGCATTATGACTGGCACAACAAACTGACTTGAGAGAGGTATGAATAAACCTACTGTAATCTAGGTTTGGTTTTGAATTCTTATTGAACATTCAGCATTCATTAACTGACTGCAAATCAGGAAAAACAAAAGCTATCGGAAGGCTGTCGTGTTCACAAAAAGCAAATATGCAAAGGGAGCAGTTTCAGATGAACTCAGATTTTAAATAGCCATATTTGTTAGGTTAGATGACAAAATCACCAAGGAGTTGACCACCACCCAGCTATAAGTCACAGTTATTAAGAAAAAAAAACACAACTAAGAAGAGTATAAGACCTGGAATAGATCAATTATTGTTGTTGTCCGTCTGAGTGCAAAGCACTGTTTGGGCCAGTACCCAGTCAGGGCCCATTTGCCTTCTTGTTCAGGTGGCTGGGACTTACACCAAGCCACCAGCCACTCCACCCAAGGCACAACACAAGCAAGCTTCAGGCAGTTTATTTGCGATATAAAAGGTTCTGCTGACACAAGTTCCTCATGATGGGCATACACGGCTTCCGTGTCTGTCTCCCAAGTGCAAAATATATTACCTCTATAAAAAGATTGTGTCTGTGTCAACATTGGACTACTATTCACTGGGAAAATGTGGAAGTCAGAAGAGCAGCTCGCAGCTGACAAAATTCACTTGTAATTATAAACCAGCACAGCCTCTCAGGTATGGAAAGGGACTGTTTTGCACTCCTCAGAGTAAACCTCTTTCAGGTGTAGCACAGAATAGTTTGGTTTCTTTTAAAAATGGGAAAAAGAAGCACTAAGAGAGACAACACTGCAAAAAGCTGTGAATTGCAAAGCTTTGGAAAACGGTGTAAAAATAACCCGAACGGACTCAGTAAGTCCTATTGGGCCATGGTAGACTGACATCTAATTATTTTTGCCTTTGGGAAGGCAAAATTGTCCAAAATGAGAACTTTGGTTCCCTATACATTGTACTGGAAATAGGTAGGTGCTTCAGAAGACCTTTTTCTTTTTGTTTGTTTAACACTAAAACTCTAGTGAAAGAGAACGGAGGAGACAAGCTTTGTCACTCCTATCCCATAATTTGTGTGCTTTAGAGCTGCTGCTGCTACCTTTTTGCACTCAACTCACAGCCGAAATTCTCTGTGGCTGACCACTTGTGCCTTTCAGTAAAGGAGCCATCCTTGCAAGGTAACAGACTTAAGCTGAGGACTTGCCTGTGCTTCCAGCTAGATGCTTCTGTCACTAGTCTATGGTGTGTACTTCAATGAATGTGCTCCTCTCCCTGCTACTGTAAATCACACATACACACTCACGCAAAAGAAATCCACCATTGATTAATGAAAAGATTGGTTAGTTAGAGCATCCAATATGAAGAACATATTTCAAGTTTCTGTGTTCCCCAAATCAGGAATAATTTATGTATTGGATCCTGATAAGTGACATTATCTGGTTAAAATAGGTGTTCTGGAACTCCATTAAGAACTGAAGGGATTATTTTCTTCTCAAGTAGTTTTGTTAAGCTAGACCTATTCTGGTGCAAGTGAGACTGTACAAGTCAATGCTTCTTATACTGTTTATGGAAAATGTCAAACAGTCCCAATATTAAAATACCATTGCTGGAGTCAGGTGTGGCATGACTTTAATTTGGCACAGAGCATTCCTATGGTACTGAACCATTTAGCAAGAATTAATCTCAAATACTGTAGACACCCCAGCTTCCAGAAGTACCTGTTCTCTTAAGTAATCAGCTGACAGTGTTAAAAAATATGTATGTCTCTTTTTATCTGTATGTGTAGTATCAATCCTAAAGTGTCTTTAAAAGATGATCATAGAATCATAGAATCGTTAAGGTTGGAAAATACCTCTAAGATCATCTAGTCCAACCGTCAACCCAACACCACCATGCCTACTATACCATGTCCCAAAGTGCCACGTCTACACGTTTTTTGAACACCTCCAGGGATGGTGACTCCACCACCTCTAATGAATTATTGTATCTGGATGAATTATTGTATCTGCATGAATTATTGTATCTGCATTTCAGTGTTTCATACAAGCCACAATGTGATCTCTCCTACTGAGAACGGGAAAGATTGAATTTCTATTTCAAAATGAAGGTGGGTTTTTTAATGTAAATTGGGGGAAAAATTAAAACAATTTTCCATAGAAATCTATTAACCAGGAGAGGAAGACAGAGGTTTCAGAGTTAATGACTGCTTATATAGAAGCCGAATACTTGACTAGCACAGTCAAGTTCAAATTTCACAAGAAATTTGTTCACAAATTTCACAAAATTGGTTTCTATCAAGGTAAATCTATTCCTCCGTCCCCGAGTCAAACCCTTGAGAACATTGCCAAATTTGAGAAGTTGCTCCAAAGTATCAAGTCCAACTTCTAGGTGCTACTCACCACTTATCCAAAGTGTTCTTCACTTCCAGTGATTTCTGAAGTTCAGTGCAGTTCAGAAGCAGCCCTCTTCAGGATTGCTAATGCAGCCCTCTTCTCTGAAATAGGGACAGTTAAATCATTGAATTAAAGCTTTAACTCTTTTATACCTTTTCAGAAGTAATAAATAATTAACAGTAAAACCAAAGAATAGTATGATGCTTCAGCTGGAATTCATGCAATGAATCTTTCCTACCCAATAGAAAACAAACTGCCTTGTATGGCTGCAATACCAGACAAGAGGGCTTTGTTTCAGTTGCCACACAACATGAAAAAGCTTTGCTTTACACATTTCAGCTAATAGACATTTGAAATGCAAGTGCCTAAGGCTAGAACTCGCATTCATATACTCTTACCTGATTATAAGTGACCAGGTGGAGGAACACCCACAGCATTCCATGTGCTGTAAATGGCTTTTAACAGTGATGTGTTAGGCCAGTACTCATGCGTGTGAGACAGTGTGTGGTACTTGTCAGGAGTCACCCCTTTGCAAGGTTTTGAAAGGCTGGGACAAGACATACTGTACAGTAACAAAAACCACAGTAGTTCGTAAAAAGATTTACCTTGTCTGCCATTCTGGCTTTGTGCCATAGAGAGGAACTCCATATCAGTGTTAGTTTAAATACTAAACAAAACACAGGACAGGACAAGGGTGTAGCAGGTCTGACTTTGCTTTTGCTATCAGTTCCTTACATCCCAAAGCTAAGCAGAAATAAGAACACTCTTCGATGTGAAAAGGTGCTCTCTGTTTTGGCTTTTCCCTGCTGGTACATGTATTGCTTTCTCTGAAAATCCAATGTATGTTAAATTAGGCTCATCAGCATTTCCTCAAGGATCTTAATACCTAATTTAATTGGATTATCTGTAAGCTTCCAGATGCTAAGGTATCCAAGATGTGTTAGGTAAAGAGGCAGCTGTACAGATGTAAGTTGGCTGAAACTGTAAATTCTGGCTGGGATTTGAAGTAACCTTGTTCTTTAAGGGAAGGTGCATTATTGAGCAAGTGGTGCTTGGTTTGTGTTTCAGGTTATGATTATTCTGGCAGCTCCTACAGATCACTTTTGACCCTGTTACATAAATCTCAGTGAAGTTATCAAAAAATATTACCATCAAATTTGCTTCAGCTAAACATAGGCATCTTTCTACGGTTACAAGATGCTAATTGATGAAAACACTACTTTAAGGGGACAGGAAAAAAGTTCTCCATAAGATCCCCTAGCATATTTTATCTAAAAATGTCTTAAACTTGGCACCCAATATCTTACAATTAACAGGAAAAAAGTAAAGTCTTGTACCCTAGTCCTTTGTAACACAGGTGTTACCATGGTTAGAAGCAAATAGGAGATTCTCTCCTCACTCTCTGGAGTGAGAGTGAGGGAGTGGACAGATGATGTTCAAATATATCTTGTATCTTAGATGCAAGTGACAGATGATACGCTGCAGACCTATATACATTTAATTTACATTTTACATTATCTACATCTTAACTGAAATCTTCACAACTTTTAAATTCATCCAAAGTGATTAGGTTTGTGACATCTAAAAGCAAGATGCACTACTTCTGAGTAGCATCTGTCATTTGTGGAAAGGACTTGTTTCTCAGCATGTCCCATGATTAGCGTAAGGACGGGAAAATAAGCAAGACAAGGCTATAAAGCTGGCACTGCTACATTATAAAACCAGTTATATGTGGTTATGTAACCTTTGGGAAGACGTGCCTGTTCAAAAAGCATGAATTCAATGATTATTGAAGAGCAGCCCACTCCATGCTAGAACTAATCCTTTCAGACTAAACAAAGCTACCTCTTTGATCCAAGTTTTCTGAAGTTTTAGATTCAAGTTTATAAATTTGGCCTGTATCAACTTGAGCAAGAATACAAAGAAACCATCTCAAGGGCAGCTTACACAGTTATGACCACGAAACAGGACAAACAAGAATTGCTTTTTTAGATACCACACAAGAAAGAAGCAAAGAATTTTATAATTGAAATTTAAACACAACAGAAAAAAATAGAGAGAATCTTTACAAGCAAGCCTAAGTTGAAAGCTCACCAACTGAATATTCAGACAGAAGACTGTGAAATTTTAATTTCAGGTTCAAGATGAATTTTTTCATTGTTAGGAAGTTAGAAACAGAAATGCTGGAGTACATTAATAACCAGAGAGTATACAGTGTCTGTAACTATATGTGTGAATGCTCATTCACAGATAAAGATGTAGCTAGTTTCTGTGCAGGTAGGTCCCATTGGAAATTCAGTCTCAAACTGGTAAGCCAAACTGATGCTTAGATTTTAGTTCTATAAAAATGTCCTGATATGGCAAAGCAGTAGTATACAGTTTAGTTTTAAACCTAATCCCATAGGAAAATTAAGCATGTATATAAATACTTTGCTAGTGAAAGTGAGAACAACTAGTTTCTTACTTAGTCAAACCCCCAACACTAGAATTTGGTGTCTTGCATGGCTGCATGTCCTTGGTGGAAACGTATCGTGTTCCTGCATGGCTAAAACCATAGTTTTGAGCGAAAAGCCAGGACGCTGACCATTTTTATTTAGTAGTCTTTTCAGCTTAAAAACATCAAAGTTCCCAATATTTAGGTGTCAGTACAAGCAGGTATAACAGATCAGGGGGAAAAAACAGAACAAGAATATTTAATATTTGAAAATAGTTTTTACTGATTATTACATAACAGTGCCTTGGATCAGCTACAGCAGAGTATTTCCCAGTTCTTTGGAAGAAAAAGTGGTTAATAATTACCCTTTTTTGTGTTGGCCATTAGTGTTGTTTTAACCATTTTCTCTCATTTACACATGCAAGTCTGGTATGTCATCATTTAGGAAAAATCTTACGAGCCAGGAGTTTAATGTTATTGTTATGTTAGGGTTATTTCCAATATTACCTTCTATGTAGATTAAAGCTAGTTAAATCATTGCCAAGTTATTTCCAGTGAAGTCAGCCTAGCATCCACCTGCCATTTAGTAAATGTTGAATTAAATATTGACAAGTAAAAGCTTTTATGTTATAAGGTCATGCCCTGAGTTAAGACCAGAGCTGCTCCTGGGTACAGGTTCTTTCCAGGTGGAAAGGAAACAAGTTCAAAGTAACTCTTGTTACAAAGAAAGATTATACCCCAAAATGAAGCCCTTCTAGGGTGGAAATTTTGGACTCAATCCAGAAGAAGGCAGAGTACCCAGCATCTAAGGGTTTTTTGGTTGAACATTGGAGAATACTTTCAAAATTCCTAAGAGCAATATGTTTGAATAGCTTCTGTTGTCTTTATTAATGCTGTAAGCAAGGAAATGTCTTCTCACCAGGGTACAAAGGGCTTGAGCCTTCCTCCTCTCTTTATGTAGTAGCAAAACCTGCTTCCAGCAGGCAGATGTACCCTGACAGATGAATTCTTTACACATCTTTTCCTGAAGTCTCATTATAGACATCAAGAACAGGCAGGCAATTTCTACAGAAACAGTTTTTCCAATCGGCGATCCTATCACACTTAGGAATTGTTTACTACTCCTCTTGAAATCTTCAGAGGAGAACCAGTGATCTTTTTGAAAGATCACTTAAACTGCTAACACATCAGGCTCTAACAGAAGGCCCCTCCAGGTGAAGCTCAATGTTCTGACTCACAGTATCATCCTCAACAATATAATGACTCCTTCTAGCCTTAGACATCACTCTTGACCTCTGTGGAGGGGGAAATGAAGCAAAATGCCTTTGCATGCATGGCACTCTCAGCCAGTCTCCAAAGCTTGCTCAAAACTTGAGTTGCAGGGCTTGAGCTCCAGCCCTCTGGGAGCAGCAAGCGCTGCTCAAGCCCAGAGTCCACACATTCCTCACAATGCTGAATGTGCCTAAAAAGGAGGCAGAGCAAGCCCAGAGTAGAAATATATATTCGTGTTGCTTTCTTGTGAAAGTTGGTCCTGGAAATCAAGCTAGGAAAATAAACTTTGCCAAACTTTGCCCTATTCAACCTGCCCAGTTATTTTAAATAACCCCAATCCTGGCTTTGCTTCAAGCTGCCAGACCCTTTTAGCTTGTCTAGCTGTAGTTTTAGGTCTGATATCTCATTTTTCTTCATCTAGGGACTAAAAATAATGCAGAGTTATTTGTGTAATAAATTATTCTCTCCACAGATTCACGAAACCTGGCAAGCAGCAGCTCACCATTTATTCTCTTGAAGGCTAAGAGATATTACCAAAATATTCCCCTCTAAAAGCAGGGAAAGATAATGTAATATAAGAAATGGCTTTAAAGTGTCACTACCTTGATTTGTATAATTAAAGCTTCCTATGTAAATATGGTAAAATTCTGCGTGTTGTGAACATAGGTGTTTTTCTCCCACTTTGAGGAATTGGAGAATGAAAGAAAAAGCTAGTGAGATAGATCCTCCCTCCTCTCCCAAGGTTTAGCTGTGATTTCCAGGGGCATTTAAATGTCTTTTGTTGTAGCTTTAAAAACGTTACAAAAGATGTTTCATCACACTTGGTAGGTTTCAATTACATGAACGTAAAGATGCAAAACTCATTTACATTTCCAGGGGTTATGAAATACTGGAAAGGCTGATGGCTGAAGTACCTGCTTTGCATTTCAAAAGCTATTGGGGTCAAAGTCTGTTAGTTATTACCATTTTCAGCAGTTCTTCGTGTCAGGGCCCCAAGCACATAGCCCGTCCCGGGCTCAGGGACAGCTTAGAGGATGGGTGCAGGCACCCAGCTGTGAGGAGAGCCTCTCTGAACAGCGGGGACTCCACTCCACCTTCACTCAGGAGAGCGCAGTAAGGGGACATTCTTGGTCATTGTCCTCAGTCCAGGTTAAGCTGATCCAGACCTTTACCCTGACCAACAGGCCTTACTTTGCAGCTCAAACTCGGACCTGCCTTGTCATTGTGGACTTGCCTATTGATCATAGGGCTGTGCCCGACCCTGGGTACTGGGGTCACAGGCCTGATCCTGACTTGCTGACTTTGATTCTCATCTGAGCCTCAGACCTGCCTCATCACCAGGGGGTTGTCTGCAGATCGGGGCTCTTGGCTGAACCTGGCCACTGCCACCAGGTGACTGGCAGTCAAACAAAGAAATAGTCAACAAAAGTAGTATCTAACATACATAAAAGGCACCATTGTACAGTAAATTCAGATGTCATGTGGAGCTGCGGACCAATAAAAAAAGAACAAAGGACTGGAAGTACAGATGACTTCTCATAACCCACCCCCATCAGGATGAAACCATCAACCTTAGGACCTGGAGGAGCAGGAGATGGGTGAGCATAATGTTAGGGAGAGGAGCAGCAGCTGAGGAGTGTGTGTATAACACCTCTGACTACGTTGTTATTCTCTCTTCCTCTGTAATAAAAAGATCTGGACTAATAATGAGACTCTTAAAATTCCTATTATAGCAACAATTAACTCACAGTTAACAATAAATTCTTAGTAGATCTAAGGTGTGCTTCCTCTTTGCCCATAAAGAATATCTTGAATCATAGAATGCTTTGGGTTGGAAGGGACCTTTA
>VYZW01002625.1:226965-254999 GCA_013401315.1 Balaeniceps rex | reverse complement strand
CGCCGCCCCGGGCCGGGACCGCCGCTCCCCTCCGTGACCGGTTGCGGGGAGGCAGCCCCGCTCCCCTCCCTCCCTCCCGGCCCGGGCACGCAAAAGTTGTCCGAGGCTGTCGTGTTCCCTTGCCTCTGGGAGCCCATGTAGGGCGCTTTAATTGCCACATTTTCAAACCGAGGTAACGGTGGGGATGTCTTAGTAATTACCTTAATGAGATAACACCTTTCCTTCCCTCAACCTACTCATTATCACGCTTCTTGTTCAAATTCCAACTACAAAGAGCTATACTTGTAAAAAAAAAAAAAAAGATGGGGGGGGAGATCTCTGAAATTTGTTGGAGGTCTTGTCCCCTTAAAGCAAGCACCTTACATGGATCTTTAGCGTACGAAGGGAGAACTGTACCCGGTTCCAGGAAAGGTTGGCTAGAAGTAAACTAAACATCTGGGGTACCCCTTAATTATTCTTGGTTGGCTTCTTTAGCTTGACCTGTAGGGATGCGAGGGTGTCAAAGTGATGAATTTTAAGATGTTGGGCTGTGAAGACGTGCAGCTGCAAGACTGATGGATTTAGGAAGGGAATGGTAACAAGGTTAGCTGCATGTGAAGTGTGAATTGAGATTTTTGCAAAGAGACTGTGATTGCAGATGGGCATAATGTTGTACCCTTGCATGAAATCTTGCTATTATTGTATAATGGTCAGACAGAGTGTGAAATGACTTATTACTTTACTTTTATTCTTTAATGAAGTTGGGTAGGGAAGGAGAACTACCAGGAAATCGATAGTGGTGGTGCACAGAAACTATATGACAGGTGCTGATACATTAAATATTTATTTAGCTTTTTGTCATCCCGTCCCCCCCCGCCTAATTTTCCGCTCTTTCAGAATGCAAACAAAAATACAACTAGTGGATCTAGACAGTGAAGAAGATGCACGGAACGAGAGCGATATTTTCTTTGCCATCCTCCCTTTCTGCGGTATATGTGAAGTGGGCGTTTCTGTGTGGCAGTGCAGCGTGTACATCTTCTATGTAAAATATCAGAGATATCTAGATCCAGGCAGCACGCACACCGTTTCTGGATAGGTTTTCAGCTGTTCAACGTGTACCTCTCTTCTAGACCTTGATGTAGGCGTGCGGTGATTTGTATACCGTTATGACCCCATGTAAATTCAAGTGGCCTTTTCTCCAGCTTGACGCGCATGTGAAAATACCTCTCGCTTTCTTCCATACCGAGCACAGGTGTCCACATGGGCAGTATCATTCTAAAAACATGCGGGACAACATCTGCCTCTGGCTTTTGCACAGCAGCGTGTGGGTACGCCCGGGCACCTAGGGTGGGTGGGCAGCTCAGCCGACATCTTATCACTTGTTTCACCCGCGGTCAGGTAAGACACCTATTACCAGAATTCATGATTCGATTGTGCAGCCGCACTGGTCTTTATGAATATGCAGTGAGGAAAAGGAACTGGAGCTGCTCCCTCAGGATGCTGTCCTAAAAAAGAGGATTCCCTGGGTGACTAACCTCAGGACGCCACCGCTGAGAACAGTTTGACAAATCCTGGACTTAGTGAGTTGTCTCTTTCTCCGAGAGCAGCTTCATCTCCCCGTTTGAATACACACGGTAGAAGCGCAGCTTCTTGTACGCCTTCCCCTCCGGAAGGATACAGCCCGTGGCTCGGAGAGCTTTCTGAGACGGCCCTTCTCCTGCAGTGCCCTCCCCAGGCTTTGTCCCCAGAGCCAGCACAACCCTTTGTTGAGAGCCCGTCTGTGAGGTTTTGCCCTATATTTTCTGTGGAGTCTGGCACTGTTACGTTTTAATCTGAGGTCAGGAAGGACAAGTAATGTGAAGCAAGCTCGGGAATAATTGCCTACCTGTTCTGCATTAGCATACGGGGTAATAATGACGGCAGGATTGTGTGAAGCAGCGAACACATCTGAGGCCTCATCTTTGTCCTTCAGATCAATCTTTCAGATTTGCTTTTGATATTCCTGCCTCAACGTCTGAACAAGTACAGTGCTCTGGGCTTGAACCCCGTTTCCATTGAGTAACACCCTGTTGTAGGGATCCCCCTCTCCTCCGGGAGATGGGAAGGCCTCTGCGGTACGCACAGGTTTGTTTAAAGCAGAATACTGACCTGATGCAACACTGCCCATGTGCGTGGCAAAAATGCACCGAGAGGCTTGGGAGGTCCCTTGTGACACAAAAGGGCAGGGAGTAGCTCCCCGATAGATTTATAGCCCGATAGACCAGCAGTCATGCTGTGGCTTTAAATACTTTTGTTTTCATTGTGTGAAGGTGTAACAAGAAAAAAATGCCGAAAGTTTTTAGGGCTGCCCATAAAAGCGATGTTCCAGTGCTTGAGCGTGTAGAAAGATGGGATGCCACGGCAGACGCTCTGCTACCCCAGCGTGCGAACGAAAGGTGTGCAGCATCCCTCGGACTGGTGCTCTAAAGCAGGACAGAGCAATTGGAAAATGAAAGCTGTCAAAAAATCCTATTTTGGGGATTTGCCACTGGTAGTTTGGCCGGATCCTGTGGGTTCAAGTACTGTCACTGTCCCTATATTAAAACAGTGTAGGTTTTTTTGCTTTAGAAGTTGTGAAATAAGGCTGGATTAATATTTCATCAGAAGCATAGAGGGGTCTTTTGGAAAAAAGCAGCAAAACATGTGTCTGCAACGGAGCCCCAGCATAGGCACTGACAGCTCCAACCCATATTACTTCACGTAAGCTTAATAGATCGGCGAGGTTTTTCTGCCTAAAACAGAGGGATGCAAGGTAAGCGCGCTGGCAGCTTTTTATTTATTTCACTCTCTAGCAGTCTTTTATTTTTTTTCCTCCCTTTCCCCCCTTTCTCCTTTCCCTCTTTCCTTTTCTTCTCCTTTCCTTCTCTCTTCATCCCGCTCTGTTTTTCCGAGCGCTCGGCAGCATGCCCCAGGAAGACCGCTCACCTTTGCTGGTGGCTGGTGGTGGCCGCGGGCAGCTTGCCTTAGCCAGCCCTGGCACGCTGGTGCGTGGTTTGGGCGATGCAGCACGAAGTGTGTGCGGCAAAGCTCTGCCTCTTCCATGGAGACTAAGCTCATTACAGTACAGTATTCTAAAACACGCTTAACCTCTCCAGTCTTGGGTGTTGTATCCCAAATCTACTGCAGAGCATGGATACCCCAATTAGCACTTACAATGCACTGTTGACATTTCTCTGGGCCAGCCCAACAGGAATAATTAGATGTGATATCTAACACAAAGTCATTTTTTTTTTCCCAGCAGAGGGTACACTGCAAAATGAAAGCAACATCTACTGCAACAGCACTTGGCCAGATTTTGTTCTTGCGTATAGCATTACGACTGCGGTGTAACTCAGCCGGCTTCCCCAGGCATACGGCGACCGTGCCCTGCCTGACTGCCGGCAGAGTCTGACCCGCTGGGATTAGTGCTGGAGCCAAAGCTCTGGGATGGGTTGCACGAGAAAGCTGTCTTACACCGCTGCTGTACAGCACCCATAGGAACCTTTCTGATAGGAGATGCAGCGTGCGTGGAAACCCTTGCTCAGCGTAAGACCTTCTCGTGCTTGAAATGTCAGCTGGTGACCGGCGAAGCCGGTCTCGCCGTGGCTTTGAGCCCCGTCCCACCACACACCAGCACGCGGAAAGCCGAGCAGGCTGGGTTGGGGACTGGGCAAAGCTTTAGTGACCGAACATCGTTCGCAGCAGCGGTTTGCAGAATAGCAGTGGTAGGATCGTGTTATCGTAAACCCCACGCCAGCAAGGCAAAAAGCCTATGGAAAACTACGTGTGACAGTAAACGGGGAAGAGCTCTCTGCTGCAATGCAGCAGGCTGTCCTCTGACACCGCTAATTACAGCCACGCAGCGAAAATGTAAGCGCATGCAGTGAGTATTCCTACTTAGAAAGCGCCGTCGCGTTCGGCTTTGCGACCATTTCTTGCCGACTTTCATGCATTGCAAACTGGAACTTGGAAAGAACTTGGCAGAGCGAAGAGGATATAAAAATGATAATTTTTCATGTAATAGAGATCACATAGAGATTTCCTTTGTAGTTCACAGCATTTCCATTCCAAGATGCTCGGAGAATTAAAGCATACAAATAGAGAAAATCTGCAAAGTGTTGTCAGGTATTATTTATGTATTATTATTTTTGTTGGAAAAGACATGTAAATATAAAGTATTAGAAAACGGAGCTACTAAAATAAATTATAATGGAACCCACAATAAATCTAACATGAGAATAAAAGTATAATGAGAACACATTTTCTTCAGCATAAATACAAATCCTGTCTGCATGCTAAAGCCCTATTAATTGGATACTTACTACAGGAATAAATCTTTAAATGTGTAAAAAAAAATCTTTCTGCTCTGTGATGAAATATAAATATCACCAGATTTATTAAAGAAAAAATTCTGCTAAACGACTACTTCTCTTACATACTAATTTATGCTTATGCTACATCTGAAAGAACTCACCCTGACGTGAATATCAGCTAAACGAAGGAAGCTGGAAAAGGCAAAGATTTAACGTGCATCACGAGAAGTCGCTTATATCAGGCACGGCAGGTTTCAATGAAGTTTTATATTATAAAATAGAGGAAAGGTGATAGTCTCTTAAGAGACATAATACTTATCCCATGAGTGATATAATAGTTCATAATTCACCAGAGAACAAGGCTCAAGTGAGTCATATATATTTTATGGCACAATTGGGATTAATACCGTACTTCAGAGAGGCATACATAACCTATTCTATTTATATGGAGAGATGGTTTAAAATTCACCCTCTTCCTGCACCCTTTTCTCCTACCCTTTGGCATCAACCTACGCGAGAGGGACTTGAAAAAAAGGAGCGAGGACGTCGGGTGAAAAACAGACGAGGTGTCGAGGTATGGCTACAGCATCGTTGATTGCCAGGAGCTGCCCCGGTGCTGGCACGGCAATCGGAAACGCTGATTTTCTAATGCCCAGGGCCCCAGAGGGAGAGGTTAGTCCTGAGGGTGCGCTGCCATTTCTTTTTTATTGGCTGAACTCGGTGTTTTGGTGGGAACGGAGGAGATGCCGACTTCAGCCTCTGCTTGCAGCCACCGTGGTGGAATTCGGTTGCCCTGAGTTCCTCCTGTGACGTTGCTGTGTCGCTGCCGTCCTTAGCGGGATGCATTTGGTGGGATGCGGTGCAGGGAAAGGGGGACGTCCTGGGTGGATGCTCGCCCTGCTCTTGCCCATCACGAAACGTGAGAGTTTGGGGTATCTGCTCCTTTTCTATACCCCACAAGTAGGGGTATAGAAAGGTTTAAAGTCAATAGATGTGGTGTTAAAGTCTTGGCTGGGGGAAATCCCATGTTTCACCCCGGTGAAGGCTTATTGTATTCTTTTGGATGGTTTCCTGAAATGTGGCCTACAGCAGAAATTTAAAACGTGAACTTGTTCCCTTCCTCAAGGAAAAGTGTCTCCTAAATCATGTCCGGAGAGCGGAGACAGTTTAATTCACCTCACCAGCAAAATCACCTGGAAAAACCAAAAGCTGCTGAAGGTCTGGAGGCGGCGTGTGGCAGTTTGGGGAATTTCTTTGCGTGGGCTGGGGGATGCTGGTGGAGGCCAAGGCATCAGTGGGAACTGAGCTGCCTGTGCCCCTGGGTGCTCCCAAGGTTTCTGAGAAGACCTCAGTCATGCTCCTCCCGTGCCAAGGGCCGTTGCTGGTCAGTAATCTCACCCATCAGCTGTTGAGGTGAAACAGCCTGGGACAAGGGATTTACAGGAAACCCAATTTTGTCCTCCCTGGTTATAAACAGATGATTTTGGAGCAGAGGGAGATGGGATGACAGGATGGAGCACCTAAGCGCTGGAAGGAAGGATGTCACCTGGGGCAGGTTTGCAGAGCCACACAGGGAGGTTCGGCTGGAGAAGGGTTTGCTCTCGGCAGCCTCCTGTCGCCGAGGAGCCCCGGTCTCGCTGGGACACCAAGCCGGGCCGGCAGAGCAGGGTGTGCTGGCAGGCTGTGCTCTGCACGCCAGCGCCAAACAAGCTGAAATGGGGGACCCCGGCTGCCTCCAGGGACCCACCACCCCCATACAGAAGGCTGGGGCTTCATGTTTGGTTTCGTCTCGGTCTGTGTAGTGGCTCCTGTGGTTTTAAGCTACTTGCTGCTCGCACCGACCAGGCTCCCCGTGGCGGGATGGAGTGTGTGAGGGCAGCCCGGGAGCTCGTGTCCTCCCCGGGGCCGGTGGCGAGGCTGGGCCCAGGGGTGGGAGGTGGCAGCAGCACCTCCAGGACGCAGGAGAGCTGGCTGAGGGGACCTGAGCCTCCTCCACTGCCTTCTCCTTGGTTTTTTTTTACGTCTTCATTTAATAAAGGGCTTGAGATTGCACCCAGGCTCCCCAGGACTGCATTTTTTAATTCTTTTCTTCTGTTGAGGCCGCAGCAGATGCTGTGATACCTGGGCAGAAGGTGTTGCCTGCCTCAGTTCCCGCTTCCCACCACCTCTGGGGAGCAGCGCGGGCACCCAAAAAGCCGGGCTCGCCCTCGGCACCGCGGGCCTTCCCTTGCTCTCGAGCCGGGCAGCCTGCACAGACGCACAGATCGGAAAGATCGATAGTTAAATCTCCTGCTTTTTGATGGGGGCTCAAAAGGTCTTATCGCCTCTTTTATTGCTCTCAGTTTTACATAAAATACCTGACTCAACCGTATGAGTATTGGCATCTTTCAGGCATCTCTTTCTTTGCTAGCTCTCCTGGCAAAGTGCAGGGAGTTTGTGAGCTTTTTTAAAACTAGCCTGGAGGGGCTGGTTCACCAGAATTTGAATCTCTGGTGAAAAGCTCACAGCAGCTCTTAAAAGGAATTTCAGAAATATTTCCTTCATGATCCCGCACTCAAATAACAAGAAATAAGATTTCGAAGGGCCACCTTTGTTCGAGCTACCCGTATTGAAGAGGTATCTTTTGGCGTAAACAACTACTAGATGTATAATAACCATACGCTTAAATGATACATAACCACCATTTTCCGAGCGCTCTTAGCAGAAAGCATTTTATACCACATGGTTGTTTTATTGTGCACATTACTTGTGATTGTTACAAACCCTTGCCAATGAATGACAAATTTACATACACATCATGTCAGCCGGCAATATTTTGCAGCCTTAATTGCTTTAGCTTCAGGCATTCTGTGTCAAAATAGAGTGTTTTACGTCCTGCAAGTTGCTCTGTTTCTTTGCAACAGTTAAATTATTCTGTAATTTGCCTGTTTTCCTTCTAATGCATTGTCCATTAAGTCATTTAATAATTTATGATATAAAATGTATGATGCAACCTTAAACAGCGTTTAAAACTATCTCGAGGTGTTCCAGACGTTATGGCAGAAAGGACAAAAAAATCTCCAAATGCATTTGTTTAAAACATTTTTCTAACAGCTTTTTGCCCGCTGTAAGGACAACTTTATCTATATTTATCTGGCCGAGTTTGGCTGGCGAAGTCCAAGGCTGCGATTCCTGAGCAGAGCAGCCGGCGCGGAGAGGAGGCGCAGGGGGATGAGCTGTCAGCAGACCCTGCCGGGGCAGGAGCCAACTTTGGAGCCGATGCCGCAAACGCTTCCGTACACTCGCCATCCCTTACCCGTGTGGATACCCCGTAATTGCGGACCAGCTCCCGTGACAGCAGTGTGTGAGAAAAGTCTATAGGATTGGGTTTTCATGCATTGCAGAAGGCCTTTCACGTTTGCCACCGAGCTCCCAGTGAGAAGAGAGGCAACCAGGCGCTGTAATTAAACCCGGAATGCCGAAGCATTCCCTACCCATCCCCTTCTGCCCTTTCACGGCTCCGATTTGCTGCGTGTTTTATTGTGCAGTCTGTGAGGGCTTTATGCTAGAATAAAAGTTAGTGTCCAAACCACGCGGCCAAACAAAAATAATATGAATGCAGAGGAGCAATGGTTTTAAACTAAAGGAGGGGAGATTTAGGCTGGATATAAGGAAGAAAGTTTTTACGCTGAGGGTGGTGAAGCACTGGAAGGGGTTGCCCAGAGAGGCAGTGGAGGCCCCATCCCTGGAAACATTCCAGGTCAGGTTGGACGGGGCTGTGAGCAACCTGATCTGGTTAAAGATGTCCCTGCTCACTGCAGGGGGGTTGGGCTGGATGGCCTCTAAAGGTCCCTTCCAACCCAAAGCATTCGATGATTCTATGATTCTATGATTCTGCTCCATGAAAGTCTGGTCTGGAGATGGTTGTTCTGCTCAGTGCCTGGGTGGCCAGCAATCTCCTTTGGGTTAGTTCTTCTTAAAAAAGCTCTGAGGACAGACAGCTCGGAGCAGTTGCCGTGTTTCGTCTCGTGTGTGAGGGATGGAGGAGCTGGAAGTGGTTTCCAGGTGCATAGCTAGGAAGGCTTACAGGTTGAAGGCGGTTTAACTCAACACTTAAGGAATTTTGTTGCAGAAAAGGAAAGTCTTCCGGGGCACAGAGAGGACAAGGACGTTCAGTGCCCAGACACTGAGGAGAGCTAATCAGGTCTTATTTAGCATATTTGCATATGCAATGAGTGGTGCAGATACATCTCCTTCTCTTGGGTTGAGGAACAGTTATAATCCCTTCTACCACACACTTTTGGGGGGGAAAATCACCTGACAGAGAAGGTTTTTAGCTACCTGAAGGCCCCTGGCAGAGTTCCTTGCTGTCCTGCTGCAAATGCAGCTTAAGAGCCTCAAAAGTTACAAGGCTTTGGTGCAGCCGTGCTCGTAGCAGCTCACCAGCAGGGTGTCTCTGTTTCTTCTGCTGTTTCCTCTCTTGTAAGTCTTTCTGTCCCAGGAGCCTTCTCTCCTGATACATCGGTTTCCTTAAGCCAAACCAAACATCTGGTAATCAAAAGGATGTGGGACATATGAGACGTGGACAGACAGAAGCACTACTCGCCCGTGTCCTTTGGGTACAACCCAACATTTGCCAAGAATAACTGTGAAGGGAGGGGGTCAAGTTCAGTGGGATGGTGTTGGTGGAAGCGGTTTGGGATGGGTCCTCTCCTGGGCTGAACGCAGCCCCTCCAATCTGCGGGCGAGGACAGCGTCCAGCTGGTTGCTCACCCGTGACCCTGGGAGGTGGCTGCATTTCATAGACGTGTTCAAAAGTGAAGACAGCGATCGGGGAGTGACGAAGCAGAGCCGCTGCCTTTCATTAGCTCCTGCATGTCTTTGACATGTCTTCCTCTCTGCTTCAGCGGTCAGTGTCCTGTTGGGAAGCGGATTCACCCCTGGTGAGAAATCATGAGCGTTGATTGCCAGAAAATGATCAACAGGTAAAAAAAAACCCAGTCTGCCGTGTTCAGGGATGGTTTTTCTGGATTGACTTACAACTCAGGGCTGAAAGGCCGATGTGAGCAGGAGCCCAGACCTGCTCCGCGGCAAGCATTTGGGATGCCTGGTTTGTCTCCGCATGTTGAGTGGGAGGTGGATGGACGTTACACCTTTACCGGGCCATCGTGCGCTATTTCTACCGGCTTTGTTTGTACTCTACTCGCAATGTCTGAGCCAGAGATTGTTTACAGCGGCTTCTTCTGGTTTCTGTGATCCGTGATGCTGAACGGGTGTCTCTGGGCAAGAGGTGCTGGTGACTGGGTGGCCGCTGCTCTCTCCCTGTCTTCAGATCGTGCCCCTTCTGAGGGTTTTCATCTCTGGGCCCTGACAGATGTCTCTGCTTCTGCCTATTCTGTTCCTGTGAGATCTAGACCCTGATTTGGTAGCTTATTCAACTTACAAACTTCCCCAAGGCCAGCAACTGTGGAGCCACGTAGGTATAAACTGGGCTTAACAATTCCTAATGAGAAATCCCTGGCGGGCGGCGCTTCCGAGAACGCATTTTGCACAATTAGGGCTGCACACCCCGTTTGCTAAGGCAGCGTAAGGAGAAATGTGCTGATTTGCCAGTGAGGCTCCCGGTTCCCGTTTTCACGTTTAAGGTTTCTGTCTTTCCCACCCCTGAAGTTCCCAATTTGGCTTGAATACATTTTGAATTATAACAAATACCCTGGTACTCACACCCCATGAATGAGGGCAGAAGGCAGGGGGCAACTCCTGGCTATGTTCCTGTACTGAATTTAATTTTTCATTGATAATTAGACTCTCAAAGCCACCTGATATTTTTGACCAGCGGGAAACAAAGGCCCACTGATTGACTCCAGGGATAGATGCAAGCAGCCCCCACGGTGCTCGCACAGCAGCTTCACAAAGACTCAAAACAAGAGCTGCGGCAAATTGGCTCATCCTGCAAGTTTCGACTGGCCCATTGTGTACAAGTAGTAAATCGAGAGCTGATATTTCTGAGAATTATTTATTAGCGAAGCCCGGCGTCTCACTCCCCTCGTAGTTATCCTTTGCAAACAGCTTTTTACCAGTTTGGATGAGCAATCTACAGCACTTCATTATTTTTCTTTTATTCGGGTAATTATTAAAAGGCAGCCGAGCTCTGTTCAGACTGGCCGCGGACTGCATCTGCACCCAGCTGGGCTGATCCCTTAACAGGGAGGCATTATGTGTTTAATTGTATAAAAAGATAATGGGATGCGTTTGCAGGAATTTATTGCAATGCAAACAATAAAAGATTATTATTTTGAAATTCATTTCTGGTGCTTTTTGTGTTGTTAAAAATTCTAAATAAAGGTGTCGTGGTGACAGTTTCTAGCGGAGTGACCAGTTGTAAGCATTTAGTACAAAAAAGGTGTGAAAATACTAGGCTGAGACCAGTTAGCAGAAATCAGAGTTATACATGCTGAGACCTGCAGTGTTAAACCAAATCTGAGCAAGTCGTGGAGGGGGATTGATAACTCTTATTGTTTGATTTCTTNTTTTTTTTTTTTTTTTTTTTTTTTTTTTTAATAAACCCAACAGGATGATGTGCAGGAAGATAAAACGATGTTTTTTTCTTTAGCTATATTTTCCCCAGCAGCACTTTCCTTAGGTAAGTTGAAAACAGAGTGCCACTGCTGGGGTCACGTGAAATAGGGAAAAAAAAGCTCCTTGCCCGCATTGTGGCAATTCTGTGTGAGGAGTAAACCAACCATTACTCTTTCGCAATAAGATTCCCTAAACAGCAAATAACGCCTGTGTTGGTGAGGCTGTGCTTTGTTGGAAACAGGGGTTTTTTTGGGTGTGGGGTGAGAACACACTTGTCCTGGGGTACGTTCTGGAGACGTTCATAGAGATGAGGAGGTCACTGGTACTGGTGAACCTCTTGCAGAACATGGATGCTTCCTTCCCCAAGGCGAATCTTAGCTGTGGAGTACTAAGGTGCTTGGCCAGAGGGTCTTCTCTGGGCCAGAGACACTGAATGAGCTTCTCCTCTTGTCTTTATTTGAGCTGGGTGTGGGGGACAGGGCTAGATTAGGACGCAGAGGACCTGCAAAGCCTTCTCTTATTAATGCCAGGAGAAGGCAGGCAGCAAGCCCATGTGCAGCCCAGACAGAGTGAGGCTGTGGAAGCAATGTCCACCCAAGGGTGGTGCTCCTGGCCTTGCCCCATCAATGCACTTGGAAGTCAAGCAGGGATAATTCCTTTTCCAGGGCCCTCGGGATGTGAAGGACCCCTTCGGATACAATGAAGAAGTCCATGCTGGCCACCTTTCCACGTGCCGGCCTGTGCAGAGTCCCGCTGATGTGAGAGGCAGAGCCGGGGCACCGCCGGCACATCCCCCCGCCTGCCACTGCGCAGACACCCCTGCGCTTGCCCCCATCCCAGAGCTCAGCACGCACCTCCCGTGCTCAATGTTATCGGAGAGACTTGGAGATTTGGAGTGACAACCTCACTTGGTTGAAAATTTGTAGCTCCTAATGAAAAGCACCCCCAAGTTGGAGTCCACAGCTTCAATTTGTGGAAATATTTATCTTATCTTTTAGGCTGCCATATTAGCCACAGTTCGCCGGGAGTTTTTTTCCTGTAATTTCACCAGGGAGCTGAAATAGAATCATGGAATCATAGAATCGTTTGGTTGGAAAAGACCTTTAAGATCATCGAGTCCAACCGTACCTGTCCACTACTAAACCATGTCCCTAAGCACCTCGTCTGCCCGGCTTTTAAATACCTCCAGGGATGGGGACTCCACCACTTCCCTGGGCAGCCTGTTCCAGTGCTTGACAACCCTTTCCATGAAGAATTTTTTCCTAATATCCAATCTAAACCTCCCCTGGTGCAACTTGAGGCCATTGCCTCTTGTCCTATCACTTGTTACTTGGGAGAAGAGACCGACTCCCACCTCGCCACAACCTCCTCTCAGGTAGTTGTAGAGAGCGATAAGGTCTCCCCTCAACCTCCTCTTCTCCAAATAAACCCTTAGTAGATCCCTCTAGAGCTGGTAAGAGGCACAGACTGGCCAACACCAGCTCCTGAGGCTGGAGTGACCAAACCAGGGACCAGCTAATAGCTTGTGGCCTTCGGGGTGATGGGCGCAAATGCTCCCCGCAGGCGCGTTGCCGCTTTTCTGCAACCAGAAGGTAAATTTAGGCTATCCTTACGGGGCCTCGTGCAGTGCTCGCGCCGAGAAGGCTGCGAGACACATGACAGTGAGACCACACAGGTACTGCCACTGCTGTCCCCCAGTAGCATTGTTTTATCCTTTCAGCCTTGGACAAAACAACACAATTACGGGAACTAAAGCTGCTGTCTTTGAGGATAAGAAATTCTCTTGCGGGCTTGATTTTGAATACACTTGAACATGTTGCCTACGAGATGTAGACAGAAATGAGCTGTGCATTTAACTGGAGCAGTTGTGTATTCTGTTGGTGTCACTCAAGTAAAGTGAAGCTCGGCGAGCTATAAATGCGTCTATTTAATAGTGAAAAAGAAGTACCTCATCCTGATAGAGTTTTTCCAAGCCCGTGATTTGCTTGCCCAGCCAGACCCTGGGCAAGCTGAGGCATCCTCAGCCCCCGGAGGGGCTCGGTGCTCTGCCAAGGGAAGCCGTCCTGTGGTGCAAGGTCTATCTTTCCCTGGCAAATCCCGCACGGCTGTCCCTGCAGTGTCCCGTCGGTGCTCATCTTCCCCAGGCACCGCTTGGGAAACCCCCACGCAGCAAAACCCTTCTGCAACCGTGGGGCCCGCTGAGCCCTTAGACACTTGGTCTTGTACTCGCAAGTCGTGTTTTTAATACCATCAGCCACCAATTCGTTGGTTCTATAAAAATAAGGGCCATATTATTCCCACCGACTGAATTCCCATGGGATGGGTTTGGTCCCACACCTGGGATGTGCCTGGATTTAGCCTGTGCTGGGCATTGCTATGGTCCTTCTCCGGTACAAGGAAATGTGGAGCCGTAGTTTTCCTCCTAGACTGGCTTGTGTTTCTGGTAAAGAAAGGAATTAGGTCTACACATGGCTTAAGACCAGTTCAAAGTAACTATGCAGAGATTAATTCTTTGAGGACAATTAATGGCAAAATATACAGGGCATATGAGCCACGACTACGTGATTTGCTGAATATATTCGACCTCCTCCAAGTGGAAAACTGCCCTGATTTGACAGTGTAAAGAAATAACATAAAAATGGAAGGACAGTTGTGGTCCAGTTGTCAGAGAGACTCGAAATTAACGCTGAACATTTGAATCAGAATGAGGTGAAATATCTCAGGCACATAATCTGCTCATTAAAAATGCCACTTACTGGTGGTTGAAACTGAAATCTTCAAATGGTTTCAGATAGACAAAAATAGACAAAGCGAAATGATAAAACAGCTTTTGGATTTTTTTTTTTTTTTTAAAGTTAAAAGTTCCGATTTTTTTCAATCTACGGGTCATGTTTTGACAGCTAATGTGGCTAAATACAACTAAACCTAAAGTCATCAGCACAAAATACTATTTATTTCTTCTTGTTATGAAACCCAAATACCTTTTTGTCTTGTCAGCTCAAAATGAAAGGTTATTTTCCCAGTTTAGCCACCGAACGGAGGATTCAATTATTTGCATACCTCCGGTTGTAAGACATTCTAATATTTATCTTGCCGCCGCTGCTGCTGGAGACACAAGAATTATCTGCTGCTCTGGTAGGGAAACAGAATTACAAAAAAAACCCTGAATGTGTAGGTCCATTATTTCCGTTTCACGATAATTATGCGGCGTGTTAAACAACGTATACTTCCATCTAATGCCAAGCCCGCTACCTGGAAATACACAATTACCATAATACCTCGCTGGTTAGACATACGGCGAGACTGTGATTATGCGGAGTGCGGGGAGAACTTTATGTATAAAATTATTCTTGAGAAGAAGGAGGGGGGGGGGGAAGAAAAAAAAAAAGCACGAAGTAAAAAGCTAAGCCAGCACATTATCTAATTCTCAATGTAAAATAATGCAGAACTGCGGAAGATGAACATCTGATTTGTCACATCTGATACGCTAATGTTTTATCCAAAAGGAAGAACACATTGTAACATGCTCATTCATCTGCATAAACACCACCTGGCCCTTCGCAGGCACCTACTCGAGTAACAAAAGTTAATGGCAGCCCGTTTGTAGCCATTTCACTGGTAGAGAGCGAAAGGGCTGGGTTTTGGGTTGGGTTTTTTTTTCTTTTTAAAGTAACATATTTACACAAGTGTCTGTTGAGGAACAGCTTCCCTCTCAGCGCTTGCTTCTGAAACCTCATTCTCAGTGGCTGTAAATTAAAGACGACGTGGTAGAAAATAGTATTTAAACCCTGTACCGAGCATGCTCACACACACACACATCTTTATAGACATATATTTATAGACACATATTGATATACATGTTTGTATACACATATTTATATACACACATTTATATACATGTTTATATACACATATTGATATACATGTTTATACACATATATTTATATACACACATTGATATACATGTTTATACACATATATTTATATACACACATTGATATACATGTTTATATACACATATTGATATACACACATTGATATACATGTTTATATACACATATTTATATACACACATTGATATACATGTTTATATACACATATTTGTATACACACATTTATATACATGTTTATATATACATATTTATATACACACATTGATATACATGTTTATATACACGTATTTGTATACACACATTGATATACATGTTTATATACACGTATTTGTATACACACATTGATATACATGTTTATATACACATATTTGTATACACACATTTATATACATGTTTATATATACATATTTATATACACACATTTATATACATGTTTATATACACATATTTATATACACACATTTATATACATGTTTATATACACATATTTATATACACACATTTATATACATGTTTATATATACATATTTATATACACACATTTATATACACACATTGATATACATGTTTATATACACATATTTGTATACACATATTTATATACATGTTTATATACACATATTTATATACACACATTTATATACATGTTTATATACACATATTTATATACACACATTTATATACACATATTTATATACCCCCCCATAACGCACATCTAAACACACGCAGTTTTTAATCCCTGGCCATCCACAGCTGTGGAGGCACACCAGAGGACTGTAACACAAATCTATATTTACCCAAAAGTGCTGCTCTGGTCATGATCTAAATAACAGCTAGATATGGTTTCTAATGTATGGCTGGGGATGAAACAGATTTGTTGCTCGTTATTTTTTTTTTTTTAACAGGAGCATCGTGGTGGCATGCTTCGGTAAACATGCCTTTGTGCTACATTACACATATGTGTATATCGTCACTTTGCTTTCAGACTAAAATAAAACCTGGGTGCCCAATTCACTAAAATGCTGTGTACCAGCTCTGCCGCCTTCACAGCAAATTTAGGCGGGAAGGTGTGAAAGCCAAGATAAATAGGTGAATTATGCAGCTATGAAAAGGTTTTTTTTTTTCCCTCGTGAAGTGCCGAGGTCTGGCTGAGCTTCAGCAGCAGCGGGATTAGGAGAAGTCCTGCAGGAGGTGCAGCAGGACCTGGGCTGGCCCTGCTCTGGGTGGGGTGGGATTGGGCCAGATGATCTCCAGCGGCACGTTCCAGCCCAAATCGTCCTCCGGCCTCCCTGTGGGCCCCTCGGCTGAAGGAGCCTCTTCCCCAGCTCCAGAGTGTTGCTGGAGCTCTTGGATGACGGTGGTTGTCTCCAGGCATGTGGCGGGGTGACCCAGCGGTGGGGCCGGCTGCACCTCCTGGCCATGGTGGGCAGGCTGTCCTGAGGTGGCAGCTCTGGGAGGAGGAAGGCTGGAGGTCCTTGCAACCACCTACTCATTCTTGACCAGGGACTTCAGCGTCTGGAGAAAGACCCTGTCTGGTGCGTTTGTGTGGGTCCATGTGCACATGTGATTTGCCCCAGGTGCTAAGTTGGAGACTTTGGAGAAGACTGGGAAAGAGACGTGGAGAGCTGGACCTCCACACCCCTCACCGGGAGGGCCAGCATGCTGACAAGAGTAGGACCCTTAAACCAAGGCAGGCTCACGTCAAGGCCCTGGGGGCACCAATAGGCCTTGGTGTCCCTCACCAGCCCACCTGGGGTTCCCAACCACCCCCTGCCACCGGCCCAGGACCCCATTTCAGCTCTTCCCATGGGAAAGGTGTAACGCAGAGCTCCCTGCTTGGCCCAGGCAACCCACTGACCCACAGCCACGCTGCTGGAGCAGAAGGTCCGATGTGAAGCTGCAAGGGTTAAACAGCAAGGTTGTCCCAGGTGCCTTGGGCGAGCCAGGTGGGAGCTGTTAGCAATTAAAGAAGATAAATAGGCTTGATCAGCAGTCACTCTTAAATGCTCCTGAATCAACCTGCCACTTTCCCTTGCCACCTCAGGGACCATGATGCCTGTGATGGGTGCAGGACAGGAATGCACCGTTGTGCAATTTGCCTTCTAGGTATGATCATACAGTCTCCTTCTGTGGACAACCCCAGAAAGCTGAAAAGAGCTGGTAGCTCTTGGTGATCCTTCTCTAGGTGGGATTTCCAAGGTAATGACTCCCTGGCACCTCCCTTGTGTTTGTGGGAGAAGCCATCTGCTGCTCCCCTGGCTCAGCCTGGCGTTAACAGCAATCTTTTATTTTCTGCCAGTACTGCCCCAAACAGTGTTTTTAGTTAGGAGCCCTTTTTTGTTAGCACGTGTACATCTAAAAAGACTCTGTAAGAATCGGCGTAGATCTTCTGTAACTATGGGGTCTGCACGTAGCAAGAGAGAGAGGTAGAAGGAAAGAAGAAAGGAAGGAAAACAAGTGGGTTCAAGCCTGACACCAGGGACCTCGACTCCACTCACCACAAAACTGCCAGGTATAACTGTCCTCCCTTTACTCGTGAGGAAGTGAAACTCTCTTTTTCTCACAGACCCTCTCATGCTTTCTTTCTTTTTTCCTGATGCTCTCAGAGACGACTATCTTCAGCCAGTCGCCACTGCTGTAAGTTTCTTGAAGTTGTAAGGGGATAATCACCCCAATAACGTGGGGCCCTGTTGTCAGAAGAGCTCCTGGGGATACAGTCCCTGCTTGATGAAACTGAGAGTTGCTAAATTAATAAAAGACTGATTAAAGATAGGACTTTTGGTTTGTGGTAGAAATCCTGTTTTACCAGCAACTGGTTTTAAAGAACCTTGTAACAAAATAAGTGAGCCTGTACATTCATAGAGTTATAGAATGATAGAATGCTTTGGGTTGGAAGGGACCTTTAGAGGCCATCCAGCCCAACCCCCTGCAGTGAGCAGGGACATCTTTAACCAGATCAGGTTGCTCAGAGCCCCGTCCAACCTGACCTGGAATGTTTCCAGGGATGGGGCCTCCACTGCCTCTCTGGGCAACCCCTTCCAGTGCTTCACCACCCTCAGTGTAAAAAAATTTCTTCCTTCTATCCAGCCTAAGTCTCCCCTCCTTTAGTTTAAACCCATCACCCCTTGTCCTGTCACCACAGGCCTTGCTAAAAAGCCTGTCCCCATCTTTCCTCTAGGCCCCCTTTAAGCACCAAAAGGCCGCATGTTCCTGTATTTTCTTTTCTGTCAAATAAGACTCTGAATTTCAGAATATTGTGATCTGTGCGTGTGTCTCCTTGGCAATTTGGACCTTAGCCTGCATCCTTGCTACCCTCAACCCTGGAGATCCCAAAAGAGCAGACGCCATTTGAACTAATTTCCCCAAATCAGTTCACTTTTGCACTCTCTGCGTGTACGTGGGCTCTCGGCCACACGCAGAAGCCCCGTGAGCAGCAAAGGGGACACTGCCACCATCGTTCTCTCTGCATACCTCGATAGAAAGAAAGGCTCAAAGTGCCACCGTACACGTGCGGAGGGGCATAAGCTGAGTCCAGAGTACATCACAGCTGCGTGTATATTTGAAATAAAAATCTCCCTGTTAGCCCAGTCTGCTGAAGAAAGGGGAATGTCAAGAGAATACTTATCTTTTTTGCCTGTGAGGGAAAACAGATCTGAGATCAATGGCAGTCCTCAAAGGGAAGTTGAGAGGGTCCCTTTAAGAGTAATCAATGTTCTGGTTTTTTCCAAGGGGAAAATAGTTTTCTGTTTGCTTTTTTAGTTTTTTTTTCTTTTTTTTTCCCCAAAGAAATGCCGTTAGCTCTTTCATTGCTTCATTGTTAATGTTATATTCTGTCAGTAATTATTATTCCTACTGTAACAAAGTGTCCGCAGCACTTTACAGATGAGCCACGCAGCTCCTGCCCCAGAAAGTCACCTTGCCTATCTCCGGAGGGAGGGATGGAGGGAGGCTGCTGTGCCGGCCAAGCGGAGGGCAGGGATGCCAGGGGCTCTTCCAGGTGGAGCAGGGCAGGAAGAGTGGCTGTGTAACGAGGGTTATTCCTTCCTCTTGACGAAGGAGGGGGACTCTGGCGATATGGTAGCACCTTTGGGCGCTGGCAGGCAGAGGCGATCTGCCAAGCAGAGAGCCGGCCAAGCCTGGGAGAAAGAGGTGGCCTCATACCGCGGAGGTAAGAGGGGCCTCACCCAGCGTCCCCTCTGCTGGCTTTGCCTCCACCAAGGTTTTAAAACAAATGCATCTTTAGGTACTCGCGGTCTTCAAAGCACATCAGGGTTTCTACGTCCTCATGTACCTTCTGGAATCTCCCTGCTGATGCTGTAACTAAAAACATGTGAGAATTGAACCAGAGAGCCTCAACGAAAACCTGTGAGGCGCAGCCCCTTCCCGGCGAGCGTGGTGCTGGTGACATGCCTTCCCTCTCTCTGCAGATCCCAGGCTCGTGCTGCCAAGACACCCTTCACAGAATCACAGAATCTTTTGGTTGGAAAAGACCTTTAACATCATTGAGTCCAACCGTACCTGTCCACTACTAAACCATGTCCCTAAGCGCCTCGTCTGCCCGGCTTTTAAATACCTCCAGGGATGGGGACTCCACCACTTCCCTGGGCAGCCTGGTCCAGTGCTTGACAACCCTTGTGGTGAAGAAATTTTTCCTAATATCCAATCTAAACCTCCCCTGGCACAACTTGAGGCCATTGCCTCTCGTCCTATCACTTGTTACTTGGGAGAAGAGACCGACCCCCACCTCACTGCACCCTCCTCTCAGGCAGTTGTAGAGGGCGATAAGGTCTCCCCTCAGCCTCCTCTTCTCCAGGCTGAACAACCCCAGGTCCCTCAGCCGCTCCTCACAGCGCTTGTGCTCCAGACCCTTCCCCAGCTTCGTTGCCCTTCTCTGGACACGCTCCAGCACCTCAATGTCCTTCTTGGAGTGAGGGGCCCAAAACTGAACACAGCACTCGAGGTGCGGCCTCACCAGTGCCCAGTACAGGGGCACTTTCCCTCTGTCCGTATTACCCACGTACATCTTAACGCATCAGGCTGGGACCTACAACTGGTTCCCAGCTTCGTAGCTGTGGTCTGGGACTCGTGACTGCTGCTGGCACCTGCAGTAAGAGCAAAGCGCTCGCGAAGCCCAGCTCGTAACCAGAGTCATGGTGGCCTGAGCAGGAGCCGGGTGGTGGCACAGCCACCGTGGTGGCTGAATGAACTTCGAGCCTTGCCTGGAAATAAGCAGCTTCATTTGTGCATGTTCATGCGTGCAGATAGGGACGCACGCTTGCACACTGGCATTTACAGAAAATCTAAGATTACTACTCTTTGGTAATGAGTAGACTATGTCCAAAAAGCATGTAACTCCATTCTGCAGAATTGTTGCCGAAGTTAGCAGCTAAGCACGAAAAGCGATTGCTTTTTCAAAGCCGGTAGCGTTTTTAACAGTTATCTGCGGCAAATGTGAGCCTGGTTATTGCGATTGTTTACGTCCCTCGCGCATCTGTAAAACGGAAATAATCCAGTCTGTGGCATTAGGTCAGAATCTAGCCCACTGATTCCCTCGTCAGAATTTATTTGGTAAGGAATGTGAAATGTCCTACGTGGGGGTAAAACCCATGGCCGAGCACTTTCCCCGTCCTGCTCCTTAGAGATGAAGCAGAAGGAATTCACAAGCAGCTCGACGGTCCGCTAGTGCAAATAGATTATTATACACAGCCAGTCGTACGTGCTTCTCTTCTGGGTTTAAGTGGATTAAATAAGGTGTTATTTACAAGGAAATAATGTTTTGGAAATTACTGGAACTTAGAGAAAGCTCTTTCTCTGCAGCCCTGCGTACAAGCTTTCCATCAAGAAACGCTGATGGCTTGTTGTGCTCCGGCTGGTATAACTGCTGTCTTTTTGGAACAAAGGAGCAATTAGAAATCATTTGTTATAAAAGCCTCTTTCCTTCTGTTATAAGAGCCTTTGTCTTTTGCTGACCCTTTTGAAAGTTGTTTTGCAAAAAAAAAAAAAAAAGAAACTTGAGAGAAGGAGGCTTTCTTGTCTTTAATCTAAGAGCAAAGTAAGAGCCTAAGTAACTGTCTCTGGTCCCACTTTAATCAAGTTAATGCAGCCTGCTAGACTACAGGCTTTGCTTAGTACAAAGAGACACTCAGATGTAAGCTCCTGAGTGGATACTTTCACAGGGCATTCGACTAAAAACCAGCTCTATGAGATAAGAGATCAGGTCCAAGAGGAGTCAATGACATGGCATAGGGGAGATTGATAGGGGCTGGGAAGGATGCTGGGGTGTCGCGGAGCAGAGGTGTAGTGGCAAAAGCCAGCTGGGCCCTCTCGCTGGCATAATTTCCTTTATAAGGTGCTTGTGAAAAAGAAGTGCACCGTGATGGACCTTTGTTTAGTTCAAAGGTTTTTACCTCTTTATTCTAAAGCCCCATTGTGAATTCACAGGGCTTAAAATATGTATCACTGTCCCTTTCATTTTATCCTTCTGAAAGAAATCAAAGGCAAATAAAAAACAAAAAAAAAGTTTTCTTCCAATGAGCCTAGTCTGTTTGAAATTGTGTGCTGTTTGTACATATGGTCTCTCCATATTGTGTGTTCAGGAGAATATTTTTGAATTTTGTATACAAGTTGGGGAGACATTATACTTTAGGAAAAAAAAGGAAGGGGGGCAAAAGAAGAAAAAGAAAAGGCGTTCCAGGTAAATTCTAGGTAAGTAGAGTGCTCTTTCTGCTCTGCTCCCCAAAGAGAAACTTTAAAACATGTTTTAAAAGAAATATCACCAAAACTTTCCACTCCCCCACCTTTTTTTTTCCTCTGTACTACAAAATTTGTGGACATTTATCTGACCTTTTTTTAATTACTGCAATCCTTCACCTTCATCTTTATCCGCTCTCATTGCATAAACCACCACCATTTAAACATAAATCTATCTTTCTGCTTTCCAGAATCTTAGCCTAGGCAGAAGAAACAACAAATGAGACTGAATGCATAATAAAATCCAGAGGGTTTATTTCTGCTTCTTTCCACAAATAATAAATACGCCAGCGCAGCTGCATTACTCCACATCATAAGCAAAAGAATTTTGTCATGAACGTTACTAATTGTTTGAGGATCCCTGGTTTGCTGCTGTGGGCATATTTTTCATTTAGGAGGAGGAGAGAATTGCTTGCTTTCTCTATTTGCAGGGCACTGGGTGCTCTCTGCTGACATATGATATGTAGTTTAAATTCTATCTTTTATCTGCTCAATACATTTAAAGCATCATCTCAGTGATTGACAGTTTTCATGAAAAAAATGAAATGATCTGGTTTTACTGTGAAGACAGAATAATCTGTTAACAGAGCAAAAATATTGGTGACACTACAGTGTTTCCAAAGGAAATATTTCGTGCATCATCCTGGGATGTGAATCAAAACAATCATGACAGGTGAATGAAAAGAAGAAAATTAAGATATAGCTACAAACAAAAGCAGCATTAATAATTCAGGTAAATAAACTTCAGTATACAGAAAGGAAGCATGCTGTCAAGGTGATGGAGAATGTTTCCTGAAGTACAGCACATCTAGGCAGCAGAAAAATATATAGTGGTGTAATGTTTTACATTTCTGTGAGGGCTTTTTATACCCCTAATTTCACTCCCCTTGTTATGTTTTCCCGGGTAATATTATTTAGGGAGGTCCATAAGCTAAACCCAGTTAAATGAGTTTGGCTTTTGGCACGGTGAACTTCGTTACAAATTTAAGGTGCGGAGGATGGCCGCAGTGCCAGCGGGGTGGGTGCCTCTCTTCCTCTGTAATATACTGCAATTTATTGATATTCAGCTTTAATTGGTATGCAACACTGCCTTCTCGCCGAGCTAGCTCCGCTCTTCTGGCTCTGGGAGGGACTCGGGTCCTCTACTGGGATCTTTCAGCAACATTTTAATATTCATGGCAATTTCTTTTTAATCAGCCATGCAGTCGGGCCCAAACCCCACCCAGACGCAGGCGGGCTCGCCAGTGGTGCCGGTCCCCGGTTGCTCCTGCCGCTGTCCTGCACCGCCTGGCCTTGGGGGATGCTTCTCCGCCTGCAGCGGAGACCCCCACCACCCGCAGGGTTTCCAGTCCTTCCAACCTAACCGGAGGGAATGGGGCAGCGAGGCCGCGCTGCAAGGACAGGCGTTTGGATGCCCTGGCAGGCAGCCACAGCTTCCCCTGCCCCGCGGAGGAGAGCGGAGACCACCACCACCATCCTCCGCCCGGGGAGCGGGCTTTAGCTGGCGAGAGGTGCCTGCGGTGGGGTTCAGCATGCGGGGGTCTCGCTCGTGTCTGCCATGAGCGACTTCTGGGCGTGGGAGAGAGAGACCAGGGAGACATTAATGCAATTTTTGGACTCCCGTCTGCCTTTCGGTCGCAGCTCGTGTCAGGTCTTCCTCCGGTCGCTCCATTGCTGTTCCCTCCTGAAGCACGTGCTCTTGGAAACCAAACCTGGGGTAATCGAATGCTTTAATGACAGCTCTGCCTTTAGCTGTAATTAGCCTTTTCTCTTTGTATTTTCATTTAGGGCAGTAAGTAGGAAAGGCCCAGGTTTCTCCAAGATTTTAAATGACTGCATATAGTCTCATGAAATGCATTAAATATTACTACAGTAAAAAAAAAAAAAAAACAAATCCACAAACTGCAGGAGAAAAACAATTTGTACATATGACTCCAGTGCAAACTCGACTGTTTCAGTGTTTATAAATATTCCTCTGCGGAGAGAAGTGTGTGCATTATAATAATTATGCATTAGTGCCTCATTAGTAGGGGGTAACATCCACGCTGTTTCTTTTTCCTCTAGTGTATTTTTGATAAGTTAACATTTTAAAAATTCTTATTTAGCGTAACCAGGAGAAGGCGCGTACTCGTGTCGGTGTGTGTGAGCATCCCCCACGGGCAGGGGAACGGCATCGCGTCCTGCTCGTGATCGGTCATGGAGGGAGCTGCCAGGGCTGGGTGATGAGGAACCCACGGGCCCGTACCACGGGTGTAATATTGCTGCCGTCAGGCACTTTGGTTATCTGGATTTGGGGAGGCAAGGTTTAGATTGGATATTAGGAAAAAGGTCTTCACGGAGAGGGTTGTCAAGCACTGGAACAGGCTGCCCAGGGAAGTGGTGGAGTCCCCATCCCTGGAGGTATTTAAAAGCCGGGCAGACGAGGCGCTTAGGGACATGGTTTAGTAGTGGCCAGGTACGGTTGATGATCTTAAAGGTCTTTTCCAACCAAAAGATTCTGTGATTCTGTGATTCTGTTAGCATCCATGGGTCCGCGTGGGGCAGCAGGAGGCCCACGGCTGTGCCGTGGCTTGCGGCCCCTCACGCTTTGGCCGGCGGAGAGCGGGGCACGGTGGGCGGCTGGCGGAGCGTGGCCGTGGCCTCAATGGCCTTTGTGTGCACCCACGCGATAGACTTGGTCTCTGGCATGACTAATCGACCCATTGTACTACCCCAGCGCCGTTGAATGATGTGATGGATGAAACGATCGCATTTTTCTGGGTGCTGATTTTTAATAGCACTTGAGGTATCAACTGTTGCCGAGGGGAAGGCGGTGGTGCTGTACATCCTTTTAATCCATCACAGCCCCGCGACTTTCACTAATGGCCAGGAAAGGATACCTTGGCACACCATTTCATCTTTTTTTCACTTTTCTAAACAATAAAAGCTGATTAAGTGGCTTTGTAACTTTGTTTGTGGCAGAGGCTCGTGTCTGCGTATGGACCGTATTAATCCTGGGGAGAGAGAGAGAGATCCAAGATAATGAAGGAATGAAACACTTTTGAGACTTTCCTTACTGTCACTCCTGCTACCAGAATTATAATTACATTATAGAAAGGAAATTAGTGCTAACCTGAGAGGAGCAATTCCACTGTAAATTCTACCCCATCATTAATTTCCTTTTTGCGCCCCGAGTCAAGGTTGCAGTTTATAGAACCGCAGAGCAAGAAGATGCTTCGCTAACCCTTTCTGTTTACAGAAAGCAAATTGACTTTGGAGCAAATCACCCTCTCGTTGTTTAGAAAGACAAAATAGTGCATCAAGGAAAAAATATACTAATTGATGGCTTTCTAAATAAAGCATGAGCATAGAGTTATACTAAATTGGTTGTCTTGTGCCTCAAATTAATCTCTTCATTATATGGCACTAGGCTGAGTATTTTGTGTTTCAATCCATCTTTTAGAACAGCATTTGATTAATCAACTTAATGATGACAGCCTTTAGCTTGTGACAAATGATACATTTATGCAGGCGATGTTTCAGATGATCCATGCTATTGTAAGCAAAAAGAAAAGAAGCATCAATTTAGAAGATTAGATTATTATGCCATGCTTTATACTCTCTATAGTTTCTCTAACAAAGAAAGTGAGGTTTAGATTATAAGTAGACTGCCACCTGGAACTAATAATATTAAATAAAAGTTATACATACAGTATCTGCCTTCCCCCAGTAAATATTTTGCTTAAGAAATGACGTTAACTGTATATTCAGTCAAATGGGAACTTAATCAAAATAGAAATCACTGCAGTTGACAATGTGATCACAAGCGACTTTGTCTTAGAGAGTGAAAACGTTGCTAGCAATACATCCACGTGTTGCACTAGACATAAACTAATCCTTCTTCACACGTAAATAGAAACAGATCCTATGTTATAAGGCGAGAAATCAGGCAGTGAGAGCTGAGCAGTGACACACGAGGGGCACCGGGCTCCACCGCGGAGCCCCTGCCGGGAGATGCGAATGTGGGCGACGGGGCACACCGACACCGGTGCGGCAAGACTCCGAAACCGCAGCTGGCTCCTTTCACCTGAGCATGGCGTGGAGGAACCCAGCTGCTTCACGGGGAGGAGTTTTTGTGGGACTGAACCCTTTTATAATGCTTGATCCACGGTGCAGAAGGATACACATTTGTACATAGTGCTCTCATCGCCAGTAGGGGCAGAAGCAAGTACATGGTTACAGGCATCTCCCTCGCTGTCTCAGAAAGTGGTTTTTTTTCTATGCAGTTTGTGTTGTCTGCCGTACTGAATATACTTGGTAAGTGACTTGTAATATTTCACTATTTTTTTTCCCTGTATTTTACTAGCTAGATGTGAAAAGGTAATCTCAAAAAAACTTCCAAAAAGTGAGATACAGGCATAAGCTTCAAATTCAGACCGTCAGTCTTTAGCCAAATAAATCTTTCCTAATGGGAAAAATTACACACATATGTGATACCAAAAATATTGGTTTTAAAGTCATTAAAGCCGAGGCATCCAATGAATCACCTTTTTCGTTAACAGGCCACCGCTGTTTGAACTCTGCAAGTTTCATGACTGGCAAAAGGGCTGCTCTTAAAAATGTCTAAATATTGAATAGAGATCAGCAGATCAGTGGAGAATGGGATATCCCCAGGTGGGTCAGAAGCGATGCTACTAAGAGAAGGGCAACTGCTCCAAGGGCCTTGCCCGCTCCCTCCCCTTGCCCCGAGCAGCCCGGGGCTGTAGGGCACCGGCAGGCTGCAGAGCTGGTGTGGGCAAAGAAAATGAAAGCACTTAAGAAAAATTTATTGTAGTCCTGACCAGCCACAAAAGCAGCACGTCTGTCTCATCGCTGTTTTCTCCTTCGCTTTGGAGACAAACCCTACCCGGGTTCCATCCCCTCCTGAGGTTTCAGTGATTTGGGAGGGGAATAAATGCTACGGGCTCCTCTCCCGTGCCACACTGTGCCCATCTGCCCCTTTCTCCTCCCCTTCGTGCGCCCCAAGTCAGGCTGTGCAACGCTTCCCTTCGCATGGGGAAGGCTGGGGCTGCTCGGGGCTGCCCAGCAAGGATGAGCTCAGCCCAGGCTTTTGCTGGGCATGGCACTGCTGGTACCTCTGAACCGGCCGAGGGCTCTGGGGCTGCAGCCCGTGTGTGTGCGGCGGCAGGAGAAGGTGTGGGTGAAGATGCAAGCTCCACTGGAATGAAATAAATTAACTTTTTTTTTTTTTTTAAACTAGATGAAAATATTTGAAATAATTCTGGTGCCAGAGTTTTGACAGGCTTTACAATAGGCTGTGTAAAAATATATATAGATTAATAACAATGAGGAGAGGATAAAGTATAGGTGGTGGGAGCACGGGCCAAGTGCAAGTGCTGTGAGCACTGCTGCATTCAAAGCGTCCCTCATGGAGCCGGGGGCGAACATGGGTCCCCCCGTGGGTAGCGAGCCCTGGCTGCGGGCGGCACCAAGGAGGGGGTCCCTGGGGGGTGCACGAGCCCGAGGAGCAGCTCCTGTCCCATGTGCTCATGCAGAGCGAGACCCTGTACGGCCACTTCCCTCTCTGCGGGCGCAGAGGGCTCTGTGGGTGCTGGAGGGAGGGGGCTGCTGTGGCCGGTGTGGGGCCAGCCCTCCCCACCAAGGCTCCTGTGGGCACTGCCGCGGCGGGGAGACCGCCCGTCCGGTTGTGCGTGCCGGCCCTTACCCCGAGCACCACCGTCCATTTGAACGCGGGCACCTCATGCAACTTCACAGCTTTCTCGGTGTGTTTCACAGCGATGCAGGTCTGTACGGGTTGGTTTGATTCCTGATGGTGTCAGATCAGGTTCAGAGTTCATCAACCTGAGTGAGACATCATTTGGTCATCCGTGTCCACAGGTAGAGGATCGTACAACCCATATATCTTGTCAACACGTAGGTAGCCAGGTAAAACGGTGTGGCGAAAGCGGGCAGAGTGTGGGACCGTTACCGTGGTGCGATGCTGCGCTGGCTCCCTGCTTCTCCGCGCTAGTGTATTGTAAGAATTTCATTAATGTAATTCCTAAGAAAGCAAAACGCAGTGATGTTGATTAAGTGGATTATATTTTCCTTAGATAAGAGATTACAAAAAATAAATGCTAATAAAGTAATATGGCACAATGTCATGGGTTATGCCTCTGTGAGAAATGAGAGTAGCATCGCTTTGTGAGAAACATAATATCGTGCTTCATCCTTTCAAATACGCAGGGACTTACATGGACCTGTAGTCAATGCTACTGGAGCGCAGCAGAAGTAATTCCTTGGTAAATAGTTAACAACCTACATGTATAGAAATGTGTTTGGGTATGACAAATGAGAAAATTAAAAAAAAAAAAAAAAAAAGCTGAAGTCCACCTAAAAATCTTGGTTTAGTCTCACCGCCGTTGAGTCAAGAACTCAAAGAGGTGGGAATTGTAGGGCTGAGGGTGCTTCATTGCTTATGCCTGAAGTACAGCAGGAAAATTTCCCATAAATCATGAAAAAAGAAAGTCAGGACAATCTATTA